>PVJC01013386.1:0-38239 GCA_004026665.1 Murina feae | reverse complement strand
GCTGATTTCTCAACAGAAACCATGCAGGCCAGAAGGGAGTGGCAAGAAATATTCAAAGTGATGAATAGCAAGAACCTACAACCAAGATTACTCTATCCAGCAAAGCTATCATGTAAAATTGATGGTAAGATGAAGAGCTTCACAGACAAGGAAAAACTAAAGGAGTTCATCACCACCAACCCAGGATTAGTTGAAATGTCGAAGGACATTCTCTGAGAAGAGGAAGAAGAAGAAACAGGTAAAGATAAAAACTATGAACAACAAAGGGACAACAAATACCTATCAACCAGGAAATATAACAATTAAGTCAATAGAAATATCTGATGAGCAGAATAAACTGGTGAATAGAATAGAAGTAAGGGCATAGAAAGGGAATGGACTGACAATTCTCAGGGGGAAGGGGGTGTGAGGGGTATGGGAAGAGACTGGACAAAAATCTTACATCTATGGACGAAGACAGGGGTGGGGGTAAGGCACAGGGTGGAGGGGGGAACCAGGTGGAGGGGAGCTATGGGGGTTTAAAAAAAAAGGAACATCTGTAATAATCTGAACAATAAAGATTTATTAATAAAAAAAAGATTAACTTTGTTTCTATGGGTAGAGAAGAGAGTGATAACAGATGAACTAGGAAGAGATTGAGAGGTGAGGATGGCTTGAACTAAGGTGTTGTTGATGGGCTGGGTATGGGGAGTGAGAAAGTTTCCAAGGGGGGCGGGGCAAGAGAGGAAGACTAGGGAAATGTTGTGGATATTTGTCTTTGCTCAGCCTGGTCAGTACCTGAATCTCCTTCTTATACTCAGAATTTACCATTGTGTACATTTCTGGGAAGGGATGCTAATTGCTCTGACACCTGGAACTTGGGACACAATCTGATGCTTCTGTTGGAGACTTTGAATCAGGAATGCTGTGGAGGAGCAAGGATGTCTTGTAATTGATTCCTGGGGTGCACACGGTGGGCTGTTTGGTGGCAGAGGCAGTAAGCAGCCCCTTAATCAGGCATAGCCTTGGTAACTGTCATCCTGATCACCTAGCCTCTCTTAGTCCTACTTATTTTCCAAGTCTATTTCCCTAGCTTTCCCATTTAAAAAAAATAAATTAAAAAATATAAAGGACACAATTTTAAATATGCAACTTGATAGGTAAACACCTATGAAATTTCTGCTAGATCAAGATATAAAACATTTTTAGCAGCTTTCCCTCTGATAGTTTTTTTTTTTTTTTCAATAAAATCAATTCCCACCTGAGTTTGCCAGTCAGTTTTCTGCTGAGTCAGAATGTGATCAAGAACTGGAATTTCAATGTTTATCAAATATGAGCCTTACTGAATTAAAAACTAGCATTAGGCAGGGAAATGAGTGAAAGAACATTCCTCTTGTACCAAAGTCCTCAGATCCCTAAGAATCAAGTAAGTACTTGTTGTTATTAAGCATGTTACAACTTTATCATTTCCCAAGAACCTAAAAATTGGTAGTTTTAAATTATAAATCTTAAGATGCAATTCTTTGGTCTGGAAATTAAATTCCTTGTAGGAATCATACCACTATTCTAAGGGGCCCTAATTAAAGCTACATCCACAATCTGAAATTTCCAAGCAGCTCTGATGGACTTTGCTTAGATGTATATGAAGTCCTCTTGCTTTCCTCTTCTTGAAGTGACTCCACGGGCATCATTACCAGTACAGAAGCACTAGTACTTTCGTTTAATAGGACTTCATAAGACATTTTGATAACTATTATATTAATAATAGCAACATCCACTTTAAAGAGCTCATCTAAAAAATACAAGAGTCATCTCAATCTCATTTGATGATAACTCCTTACCTCAGTTGATTTGGCCTTTCTACCTCCTCTCTCAGTACACTGGCAGATTCTTTTGGCTCCTACTTCCAAAATATATCCAAAAATACAATCATTTCTCATCATATCTATTGCTTCTTTCCTGGTCTAAATCGCCATCTTCCTTGCCTAGATTACTGCAAAACAGGATGCTTGAAGATAAGAGAGAAATGCCTTCAAAGTCCTAAAGGAAAATGCGTTTGAACCTAGAACTGGTGGCCCAATCAAAAGGAAGCAGGGAGGCCCAGCCATTGTGGCTCAGTGGTTGAGCATCAACCCATGAAACCAAGAGGTCACCAGTCCGACTCCTGGTCAGGGCACATGCCCAGGTTTCAAGCTCTATCCTCGGAAGGGGGCATGCAGGAGGCAGCGGATGGTCCTCTTCTTGATGTTTCTATCTCTCTATCCCTCTCGTTCCCTCACTCTCAAAACAAAAGTAGGCAGAATAAAGGCCTTGTCAGACATGCAAGGACTCAAAACTCATCTCCTATGAACACTTTTTGTGTGTGTTGAGGGGGAATATTTATCAATATACTTCAGCAAAAAACAAAATCAAGAAAGAGTGGAATACAAAAGAAAAACAAAATGAAACAATGGTACATAGGCATGCAAAGAAAATATATCCCAGGATGATGGTGAAAAGCCACTTTGTCCATATTCATATAAGTTGATTAAAAAGCTTAAAATAATCTCAGGATGATAGTGAACAATTTTTCTTCTCTCAAAGTAAAATTTAAAAGGCAAGAATATGCTTCAGGAATCTCAGGATGAGAGATAAAAGTACTCTGAACAAATCTGATAGTTCAATAGAATGATAAAAGAAGTGTTATAGTGAAGAATGCATTTTTCTTATATATAAAAAAAAGAATAGCAATTACTCCAGGAAAAATGAAAATCTGCAAAAGCCATGTCCCAATTATGAAGCAAATGACTTATAGTATAATTTAGAGAAAATATGGCTAAAAAGTAAAATAATTCATTTGACCTCAACATAGAATAGTCATTCTGCTTATGTCTCAGCATATACTTCAGGATATAAGATTGGATACATAGGAAACAAAATCACCTGGTTTACTTGTGAAGACTTTTGCATAGTCTGGCACATAGAAGCTAGTTATTCCTTTGCAAAATTTAGAATCAATATATAAGGAAAAACTGAAGTCAATTATAGTTCCCCAAACTAATATATATCTATTAATATTGATTATATAAACTAATAGTGTAACTTAGAGAAGTTAGGAGGTAAAGGGCAGTAATAAGTTGGAAAGAAAGTATAGAGTTGGTTTCCCTAGCTGGTTTGGATCAGTGGAAGAGTGTCAGCTAGCGGACGGAAGGGTCCCGGGTTCAATTCCTGTCACATGCACATGCCCAGGTTGTAGGTTTGATCCCCAGTGGGGTCGTGCAGGAAGCAACCCATCAATGATTCTCTCTCATCATTGATGTTTCTATCTCTCGCTCCCTCTCCCTTCACCTCTGAAATCAATAAAAATATATATATATTTTTAAAAAGTACAGTGTTGGTCGTTTCCACAATGGTGGGGAGACAAGAGGTACGTTTAAAACCAATGAATTAAGAAATAAACATTACAAAAGTTATAAAACAGAACAACTAAAAACATAAAATGGGGAGGAGAAATGGAGATAAATTGCTTGTAATTCATAATGGATAATCAACAGATTCAATGACACATCAAGGAACAGCAGCAATAACCCGCAAGTGACAGAGGTATTATCTGAAAATTTTTTTAAAAGTGTACATCTGAAATTTATATATAATCTTATTAACCAGTTACCTCAATAAATTTGATTTTTTTTAAAAAGTGTTTGTTGCTAGGCCAGCCTCACTCAGTGGTTGAGTGTCAATCTATGAACCAGGAAGTCACTTTGATTCCTGGTCAGGGCACATGCCTGGGTTACAAGCTTGACCCCCAGTCGGGGTTGTGCAGGAGGCAATCAATGATTCTCTCTCACTATTGATGTTTCTCCTTCTCCCTTCCTCTATGAAATCATATATTTTTTAAAAGTGATTGTTTCTGTGGCTGGTGACTCAGTTGGTTGGAGTGCTATCCCATACACCAAAAGGTAGTGGGTTCGATTCCAAGTCAGGATACATACCCAGGCTGCAAATTTGGTCCCAGGTTGAGAGTTTTTTTTTTAAGTGGTTATTACCTCTGAGAAGTGGGATCGGTGTAGATGGCAGGGAAGAGCACGTTTATTTTTTTATTTTCTATCTGCCTGAATTATTTAAAAATTTTATTTAGGTACATGCACTAAAGATCTATTGCTATTAATCCTAAAAAACAATAGGGCTAGCAGCTGACAGTGTAACACTGTAGGAAGATCTCAGGAGATTATAAAAAGCAGTTTTAAGAACTCAACAATGATTTAAACTAAAAGGCCATTTAAAAAAAGGCATAAACTTATTGAGCACTACTGAATACAGCAAGAATCGATTAAAGAGGTTTTATAGTTATAACTCAGTGATTTAGACAAACAATGTCTAATATTTTCTATTTAAAATGGCAAAAATTAACTTTAAAACTATTCTTATCCAAAGTAATATAAAAAATAAATGTGGCCCTTAAAGTATATTGGACTCTGGACAATTCAACTTTGGACAAAATAAAAAGAAGTGATTATGTATATTTATGAATAATATATGATGGTCCAATACTTTAACACATTTGTTTAAAAATAATGGCATTAAAATAAGTAATCCTTAAAACTATTATGGTAATAGTATGACACCAAGGTTATAATATTTTAATAAAAGTTTTACATTTCTGGAACAACTTATTGCATACACTGTACATGATATAGCAAACAAGAGGAAGAGGACTGAGGCAGCCTTTCTGCACGTTATTTAAAGTACATTTCTTTTGACTATTTACTCAAAACATATTCCTGTCACATTTTTTTTGGTATTCTTCTAGATTGTTTTTGGTATTCTTCTAGATAGTTATACAAAATTTTAAAAACTTAAAATTTCACATAAAAATAGTTATTTATCTGGGTATTTAAAAAAACAATTAAGTATTCAAATTAAATAAAAAGGTGCTCTATTTACCAATGTGTATTGCAAAGAAATAGTTAAATATAATATTTAGAAAAACATCAAGAAATTGGGTTTCCTAATGGCTGCTACATGTTTAAGTTGGTAATTCAAATTCTATTTATAATTTTAAAGTTATACATTCCGTAGGTATAAAAATTTTAAAAAATACATTTCAATTTAATAAAACAAAAGGCTTTTAAATGTACATTTTCAAACACTGCTGTGATTGCTATAATGACTACCCTGTAGATATACATAAATAAGTTAATTTTTAAAAATCAGTAACATGTAGTATGCTGGCAAGATTTTTTAGAAACAAATGAGGGTAATTATAAAGTCAATGTTACAAATGTACTATTACAAATAAATATGTTTTATGCATAATTAATTTTTTTAAGCAGAACGTAAATATGCATAGAGTAAGTGAACATTTTTATAATCTAAGTCACCAGTGCAGAAATCTGGGCACTTAATCCTTTCAGTTAGAGGATTTCAATTTAAAAGATGACTTCTCACTGAGGATATTGTGACTTTCTGTGAACCAAATATAATCTATTATTTCTACTCAGATGCATCTAATACTTTGGTTCATGTGTTTCTATGCAATTCCTCCTTTGACTTAAATGTTCTTTCCCTGAAAACAACATTCTTAAGCTAATGATTTTGGCCTCATGACATATATTTTAAAGGTACATGTGATTCTGCAACCAGTCCTTCCCCCCCGTTAATACCTACACACATATGCACTTATAAATATATACATATTTTCAGGATTATAAAAATATTTAATTTCCATAAGCTTAAATAATTATTGTTAATACAGAATACATTAATATTTGTATACTTTTACTTTCATTTACAAAAAGGTTCTTATATAGCAGCATTTGCATTGCAAATGAAATGTGGTAAGTGGTATTGCAGTGTATGTACATGGACTCATACTGCAAATCCAACTGAGCAGCTGTTTTAGCTACATAAGAGCAGTTCCTATAAAATACAAAAATCGTGAGGGGATAATAACTTATGTGAATGCTATAAGTGCATTTAAAGTTATCTCCAAAGAATTGGCAAGATTTATTAAAATATATCCAAGAAGTCCAAGTTATCTTTACCCCAAGTAAAATTTTCTAATAAGTAAAAATTATATTAGTGAATATGTGTTTTTAATTGAATCACATTAACTTATTAGAAATTAACTGAAGGCTTCAAGAATAATAATAATAAAAAACACCCCTTGTGAGAAAGATGTGAAACTTTAAACATTATGAAAAAACAAAAATTCTCAAACACTCATACTAAGCTTATTTTTGTTGAGCTCACGCTCCAGATTTCCAATCAGTGTATCAATACTTTCTTGTAGATCTTTGAGATTGACTTTTCGGTCCACTGTAGACTCAATTGTCTGCATTGTCAAGTATGTCTGAAATGTGCGCTCTTTGGACAAGGGAATTGGCTGTTTAATCATTATATCGTGTCCATATATTTTGCTGCAATTTTCTCCATCTTCTGAAGGGACATCATCGTAATCCACATCTTTTAAATTTTCTTGCGTATTTAAAAAGTAGTTTTCTCCGCAGCTGCTCCAGTCCCCTGCATAACGATTGCTAAGTGGACTGTCCACCCTGGTTTGCCGTGGCCTAAGCACTCTCGACGAATCGGTGCCACTCAGATTTAACATCTGAGGTCGGTCCTTCTTCTTCCTCAAATAATTCAGAGAAGACTTCTGTTCTGGCGATTCTTTGACAGTTAAACGCTGCACTAGAAACAAACAATAAATGTGCTTTGGTGAGAGTAATCCAGCTGGCCTTTAAAAAAACAGAGCTAAAGATAAGCCACTTAGTAACTACCAACATGCACTGCAACAAAAACATGCACACTGTCAAAGCAAGCATTCCATAGTTATTTTTTCTATCACCAGACAGAATCAAGATTAGGGACAGCGCTAGTAGAATGTAGAGTGGAGCTAGTTCATGCCATACCATAACATCCCCAAACAAATCAATTTCCAATGTTGATTAACTTCTGCTAATTATTATCTAGCCGTAATTCAAACAGTAGCTAAGCTGGTAGCTTCTTCTAATTAAAAGCTACAGCAAAAAGCAGGCAAGGCATGTTGATGTACAAACAAAACAAAACAAAAAGTTCCTTCGTCTGCAAACATCTAAATAAGGCAAGGCATCTGAAGTGCTCTCTCGAAGTCCTGATCTTTGTGTTTCTTTGCAGTTCTATTAGCAGCAGTGTCGTAATTTACTTTACCGAGCAGCCCCAATTTCACTCTGATAAAATGCACGAATACTAGACTTGACTTTGTGTTACCTGAGTTTGATTATACGGCATTAGCTACTAAGAGTCTTCATTTATTGCCTGAAAATAGTACAGATATTTTATTTTCCCATTCTGGTTAGGTATCTAACAATCTCAAATAACATTCCTCACAGTAAGATTAAATTCTCCGAAGGGTATGCACTCTGCTGGCTGTACAGATTACCACAGAGACACACATTAGTCCATAACAAACCGCTTAACATTTGTCTAAGGCTCTTCTGTATGTAAAACCAACTGAATTTAAATATTGAAGCACAGCTATTAAAACCTGTCCATAATACCTCTCTTTCTGCTTGTTTATTCTCAGTTAATAACTATCTCTCCATCTATATTTCCCTCCTCTAGGGTAAAGGGAACATATCATCATCAACAATGCAGCAACTTTCACTCTCCAAAGTATGAAGTTGCTGCATTCCTATTGTACAAAATGCTTGCTTCCTATTGTATGAAATAAAATAATTGAAAAACAATGCAAACATGCATATGGTTCCAGTTTTCCAGAATTACAGTGATATTATAGTATTTTTCAGAGGTCACATATTTTTACACTTAGATTTTATTAAAATACTTGGTAACTCTGTATAGATACATTAACACTTCTGTTTATCTGCATTTTTATTATGGTTATTATAGTATATCATTATGAATAGCTAAAAGCTCTTTACCTAAAATTTTCCAGAAACTAAAGGTCTGGTATTAAAATTGATCTTTGATAACAGTATTAATAAAGAATGTCCCATGCCATTAACTGATGTAATGGCAGAATGGACATCTGAATTTTTCCACTGTTTAATTATTCATATTGCTTTTTCTTCTCTAGCTTCTTATCTCCACTAAGCCTCCTTGCTTACCGTCTTTATTTTCTGTGCTATGCCTGTTCTGACTGCTTAAGTGTCATGTCTATCGTTCTCGTCAACCTATTACAGTATTCTGCTTATCTTGAGGTCAACTGGTTTGTGCTTCAAACCAAAGTAAAACATTTTTGACTCTGTGTCTGAGCTTGTGTTACTTTTCTGACATTCACCTGCAAACCCTGTAGTTATTTTACTAATTAAGTCCTTATTCAAACATTATTTTTGTATATTTTCTTGGGAAATATTTAAGAAACTGATTATAAAGATAGTCATATCTTTTAGACTAAAAATTCAATTTCTGAAAAATCAAGCTCACTAGCTTCTTAAACTACTAATGGTGGAATGGTTTCCTATTAATTATGCAGAGAAAATGGCTAATTTTATTTATTTATTTTTATTATATTATTTTTTTATTTCAGAGAGGAAGGGAGAGGGAGAGAGAGAGAGAAACAAACGTCAACGATGAGAGACAATCACTGATCAGCTGCCTCCCTCAGACCTCCTACTGGGGATCAAGCAGGAAACTAGGCCATGTGCCCTGATCGGGAATTGAGCTGCGACCTCCTGGTTCATAGGTTGATGCTCAACCACTGAGTCACACTGACTGGGCAAAAATGGCTAATTTTAACCACCCCCAAAAAGTTCTAGTTTTCCCAGCACTGCTGACCACCCACTTGAACAGAATAAAATTTATTTATTTTTGTCTTTTAGTATATTTTTATTGATTTTAGAGAGGAGTGGATAAGGAGAGAGAGATAGAACAATCAATGATTAGAGGTAATCACTGATCAGCTGTGTCCTGCAGGCCCCACACTTAGGATGGAGCCCGCAATGCAGGCATGTGCTCTGACTGGGAATCAAACCATGACCTTCTGGTTCATAGGTTGATGCTCAACCACTGAGCAATGCTGGCTGGACAACAGAATAAAATTTAAAATGCAGTCTATAAGGTGCTGGAAAAGTTTCACAATGGTGAGTACTAAGAAACTTTTCTTATTTTGTTTTCTACCAATAGGTTTATATCTTTAATCACTACTTTATTAGCCTTTTATCTACAGTGCAATTGCCTAATTTAACAAAATACATTGTCTAGTTAGTGCCAAGCACTGTGTTAGGACTTGGGAATATAAGTCCCTGACCTCATGAAGCTTCATCTAGTGAGAAAAATTAAAGAAAAAGGATTAGGGAAAAATCAATAGTTTTCCAAAAAAACCTGTCCCAAATCTAATCATCATAGAATATGCAACATAGCAAATAGTTGTCTGGAGGTACACTCTGTCTAAAGCTATTTCCCCACTTGTGAAGTGAAAGAGTGGCCTACCAATAATTTTCAATATTCTTCTTAAAACAGCAAATGTATTTTTAAAAAGCAACATTTAAAAAAAATCTACTATATTAAAGAAAAGATGAAAAGAAGACTGTTTTGGTCAAAAAGGGAAGTGTGTTTCCATTTTGTTCCCCAACATATTACCAATCTGGCTGTGAAGCTGCTGCTTCCAAAGAATCGTAGAGTTTCCGCAGAAGAAAAGCTGAAAACCACTGGCAGGATGATGTTTATCTTTCAATGCCAACTGGCCAGTGTTCTAACTGATGACTTTGAAGATAAGATTTATCAAGGGGAAAGCTCAAAGGAAATTATAATCTTCCCCAAAATGGAAAAAAAAAAAAACTCACAAACCCACAAAACAAAAAGTTAAGAAAGCAAAAAGGAAGAGTGGAACCAACTCTTCTTACCTCTGGGGTAGGGGAAATTCCAAAAAGACAAATAAGATATGCATAGCAGGGAGAGCCCAACCCTTCTGTTGAGTGTGTGGTGGGCATTCACCACGTTCACGTGCTGTGACCCATCTCTATGTCACCATCAGTTTCCTCAGGCTCAGTAACTGTCTTACAGCTACTTGACTTCTGCCTTTTCTTGAACCCAAAAGTAATGATTTAGAAGGCAAAACTAACTGCTGTTCCTGTCATCTTTCTACCCTGTTCTGTCCTTTGTCTGAGATGGTATAACTAAAGAAAAATAAAAGATTATAGAAAAGGGAGCAGTTATTACTAAATCCAACAACACAAATCTCTGGAATAATACACTTGGAGTTAGTTGTTTAAGGATATCATTGAAATACAGTGAATCTGAAATCTAAACCTGCTTTTTCTATAACAAAGGATATAATTTAATTTTTAATTCTACACCCAGAACTAAGCTAGCTATTACAAAATAATGAAATGACATTAACCTCTGGTACAGAATTAATGATAAAGGACTCAGGGACTGATAGTAATTTAATGATATCTCCAATCAAGCAAGTTTACATGTGCGATTAGAGTGATAAGAGCCTGGCCGGCTTGGCTCAGTAGTTAAGCATCGACCTATGAACCTGGAGGTTACTATTCGATTCCCGGTCAGGGCATATGCCCAGGTTGCGGCCTTGATCCCTAGTGTAGTGTGTGCAGAAAGCAGCTGATCAATGATTCTTTCTAATCATTGATGTTTTTACCTCTCTACCCCTCTTCATTCCTCTCTGAAATAAATAAGAAAATATATATTTTTAAAAAGAAAAAGATAGCTCCTCTGCAAATTCCTGATGCTTATTAGAATTAAAGCACTTTTAGGAAAAGCTAAGAAACCCACATTTAAAACTTTAACCTGAATGATTCCTTATTTTGGGCACCAAATGCAGTATTCAGACCAATTGTACAGAAAATCTTGACTCAGAATTTTAAAATAATAATACATACTAATTCGGTTAAAATGTCAACTAGAAATTATTTTTAGGTCTGTGTTTAAAAGAAAGCAAAAATTTTAACTTTCCAAATTTAAAAGCTGAAATTTTTTATTACCTTAAATTTTAATTCACTTTTTAAAATTAGAATTAATTTAAAAGACTGAATCAGCATTCCTTTGTACTTTAATCTCTTCTGCTCATCTATATACAGTAGGTCCTCTGGTTATGTCAGAGATCCATTCCTACGACATAACATTATTTTCACCATAAGTCAGAACCCACCTACATAAGCATCTACGTCACTCACATGGAGCACATACTCAGCAGTAATTAAGTGAAACAGTAAAAAAAAATTAAGAGCAAGATAACAATTCTTGACCTTTACTTGTGGTAAATAAATAATAAAAAACATAAAGCACATATGTACATACATTGAAATGATGGAACTTTTTTTTAAATAAATAAACTAGAGGCCCGGTGCACAAAAATTTGTGCACTCGGGGGGAGGGGGTCCCTCAGCCCGGTCTGTGCCCTCTCGCAGTCTAGGACCACTTGGGGGATGTCCACCTGCTGGCTTAGGCAGTCAGACATCCCTCTGGCAGCCCGGGAGCCCTCGGGGGATGTCCACTTGCCAGCGGGGAGCAGGCCTAAGCTGCAGTCGGACATCCTTAGCGCTACTGAGGAGGCAGAAGAGGCTCCCACCACCACCGCTGTACTGGCAGCCGTCAGCCTGACTTGTGGCTGAGCAGAGCTCCCTGTGTGGGAGTGCGCTGACCACCAGAGGGAAGCTCCTGTATTGAGCGTCTGCCCGCTGGTAGTCAGTGTATGTTATAGTGACCAGTCATTCCCAGTCATTCTGCTATTAGGGTCCATTTGCATAATACCTTTTTATTATATAGGATAGAGGCCTGGTGCATGGGTGGGGGTTGGCTGGTTTGCCCTGAAGGGTGTCCTGGATCAGGGTGGGGTTCCCATTGGGGTGCCAGGTCAGCCTGGGCGAGTGGCTAATGGCTGTTTGCAGGTTGGTTACAGCTCCTTCAGGTTGGGGGTCCCTGCTGGGGTGCCTGGCCAGCCTGGGTGAGTGGCTCATGGCTGTTTGCAGGCTGGCCATGGCCCCCAGCAACCCTAGCTCCCAGCGAGGCTGGCTGGAAGCAGGTATCTGGGATTTATTTATCTTTTATAATTCAAACTTTGTTGCCCTGTGTGGAGGCCACAGCCAGCCAGGGCAGGTGGGAAGCTTGGCTTCTTCCATTGCTGGGGCAACCAAGCCACCTGCTTGCTCCAGCTCCATGGCTGCCAGCTGCCATCTTGGTTGGGTTAATTTGCATATAGTCACTCTGATTGGCTGGTGTGCGTGGCTTCGGGTGTAGCAGAGTGACACCAATTTGCATGTTCCTCTTTTATTAGTGTAGATGGGAGATGGTCACGTAACCACGAAATGACATATGTCAAGTCCGACGTAACCTGAGGACTATCTCTATATAAAAGTCCAGCAACCATTAAGGCAGAACAACCCTTTGCTATGACATGCACTGACCACCAGGAGTTGCCCCCTGGTGGTCAGTGGCGCTTCCACAGTGGGAGTGCCGCTTGGCTGACTGGGATGATCGGTGCTCCCACAGCAGGAGCAGCAGCTCATAGGGCAGATCCACAGCCACTTGGCTGACCAGATGAGCGGCTACTCCTGAAATGAGAGAATTCTCACAGGCCACTCCCCTCTAGTGCACAAATCCATGCACCAGGCCTCTAGTTTGTTTATAAGAGAGTAACAGCACACATTTACTGAGGGCTAACTTTATGCTGAACACTGCTCATTGCCTTAGGTGCTTTATCTCAATCTTCACAACTCTGAGGTAGACTCTATTTACAGAAAAGCAAACAGGTCTCAGGAAAATAAAGTATTTGCCTCAGCCCACACTGTGGGTGATTGCCACAATCCAAATCTGGATCCAAGCCTGACTCCAGGGCCGAACACTGTCACCACTGTGCCTTCCACTAGGCATCTAATTACTGGGCAGTGTTGGGAAGTGAAGCAAGGGTTACTTCAGGATAAGAAAATTTTGGAACTTAAATACAGGATTCTTTATGGAGCATCTAATTAAATACATATTCCTTTTAGCTCTGAAACTACACAAGAAATACATGAGGACAATAACTGTCAGCATTTTGTTATTGACTACTTCAAGGGATGGATAAGAAAGCTAAAAAGATCAGAGATAACTGTCAATTCAAGCCTGGATGATTTGAAGAACAACCATAAATACAGTGAAGATGTCAAGAAGAATTGATTTAAGGAGAATAAATTCTCCTTCATGCCAGTTGAACTAAAAATGAAAAAAGAAATTAATATTTACTTGAGTACCTATGATGTGCTAAGAACTGGGCTGAGCCCTTACATACGTAACTTTTAACTTAATCCTCCTATAAATTCTACAAAGATACTAAATCCATATGACAAACTGTGATCCTGAGACTCTAAGATATTAAGGAACTTGCCCAAGGTCAGAGAGCTAATAAGTGACACAGCCAGATTCAAATCCAGATTGAATCAAATCCAAAATGTGTACATTGATCTATATGTCTATCATATTATCAGCAAAAACAGACATATTAAATTGAGAAATCTAAATGGCAGGTATCAATTCATAAATACTTCCAAAAGCAAAATCTATAAAAGGTATTCTTTAGTCACATAGGAGTATATTTAATCATCAACAAATTAAAATATCCTATCATTAAAAGAGAAAAATATTTCCACAGAATCACTTACCTGGCCAGAGCTGAAGTAAGTAATGAAGAACTTCAATGTGTTTTTTAAAGTCCAAAGCACTTGCAAGTTCTTCTGAATCGGTGAAGACTCTATTGTTGTGGTTGGAAGTCTCTTGCCTCTGACTTAACAGTACTGGTCCAAAGCACACAGCCAAGTTCTGGCAGGTCATCTTATTCACTTCATGGTAAGAAGCCACCAATTTCAAATGATCCAACAACATCTTTAGGGTTGCCTAAATGAAATGAAATTACATTTCACCTAATATAGTTACACAGGGGGAAATTCAAGAGCACAATGTATAGCAGAAAATATAGACAGGCATCCTGTTACTCTTAAAAGGTTATTTCATGAACAAGCAAGACAAACACTCATAGACACAGACAACAAAATGGTGGATACTAGAGGGAAAAGAGGGTAGGGGAAGGTAAAGGGGGTCAAATATACTGTGACAAAAGAATATCGGACTGTGTGTGGTGAATATACAATGCAATATACATACATATATTAGTAATGTATTATAGCATTGTGCACTTGAAACCTATGTAATTTTATTAACCAATGTCACCTCAATAAATTTAATTAAAAAAATAGAAACCACCCCCAAAATAAAAATAAATAAAAGTTATTTCAAAGACTTGCTTATAAGTTGGAGGTTTAGAACTTGAAACATTTTTTTAAAAAATATAGTCCATTGATTTTTTACAGAGAGGAAGGGAGAGGGATAGAGAGTTAGAATCATCGATGAGAGAGAAACATCGATCAGCTGCCTCCTGCACACCCCACACTGGGGATGTGCCCGCAACCAAGGTACATGCCCTTGACCAGAATCGAACCCGGGACCCTTCAGTCTATCCCCTGAGCCAAACTGGTCAGGGCTTGAAACATTTTATTATAGAAATGTTATATAAAACCTTTAGGTTCCAATAACATAATTGGATCCATTAAGTGGTTAAAATATATACTCTTTATAAAATGTTCATGATTGAATTCCAAATTTCAGCTGGAATCCGTGAGTAAATATATCAGCAACATTTTCCTCTTTTCCCTCCTCTAAAATGACAATAGCAAAAAGGCTATGATGGAAATGGGGTTAAAGTCGGTGTGTTCATTTTTTAAGTATAGACAAATCCTGCAGTTGAAAGTAGGGTACTATCTAGGAAGTTAAACATTTTTAGAACGTGGCTAGGTTCTACTATGATCTAGGTTAGGAAAATGACCAATGTGCTTCTTAACTAATCAATATTTTAAGTGACAAACCATGAAAAAGCGAGGAGTAGTATAGTTAGAAATTAAAGCAAATTTACTGAAAAAAAGTTTTTTAATCTTTGAAGAAAATAATAGTAATCTCATAAAGGCAATTTGCTCAAGAAATGGAATGGTCATTTAGGTTTAGGCAATAATGAAAAGGAATTATGCTTTTTTTTGTAAAGTAGTGGCATATAATCAATTATTTAACAAGTAAAATGAGTGTGTGATGTCTTCTTCATAATTGTACTAAAGAAATAAATTCCAACTAACACTGTAATTTAAAAAACAACAAAAGAAAAAAAGAAAAAAAACAATGTTGTTTATTATTTCTGGAGGTCTAAGTAACACATTGGTTTGGTGATTACAAGGTTATTAGCAACCTTAGCAAGAACATGTCCACAGAGAGGGGGAGGAAGCCAGATTACAATGTGTTGAGTAATAAGTGAGTGGTAAAGAAGTGATGACAGCTGAAAGAAAACATTCCTTCAGTGTTTGGCTGTGAAGGGAAAGAATTAAGAGAGTATGAAAGCCAGAGAAGACATAAATTGATATTTTGAATTCAAAATCTGTCACACACACACACACAAGCACAACTGGTTTGCCCTAGCTGGTTTGGTTCAGTGGACAGAGCATCGGCCTGGGGACTGATGGGTCCCAGGTTCCATTCCAGTCAAGGCACATACCTTGGTTGCAGCCCCGCCCCCGCCTGGGCCCTGATCAGGAGGCAACCATCGATGTATTTCTCCCACATCAATGTTTCTCTCTGTCTTTCCCTCTCTCTTCCACTCTCTCTAAAAATCAATGGGAAAATACCCTTGCATGAGGATTAAAAGAAAAAAAAAAAGCACAACTGGTTAGCAATATTAGATTCAATCTCAATGGAAATCAAAAAAATTCAACTTAAAATTAAAAAACTATTTCGTCTATTAAGTAAGATGAGCCCCAAAAAGTAACTGTTTTGTACCTTTTGAAAAGTAATATAAAAACATGTATTAAGAGCCTTAAGCTGTTCACATCCTTTAAATTAGCAATTCCACTCTGAGTCTCATATAAATAAGTACTAGTAATTGTAACTGAAAAGAAATGTGAGCCCTAAGCAGTTTGGCTCAGTGGATAGAGCGTCGGCCTGCGGACTCAAGGGTCCCAGGTTCAATTCCGGTGAAGGGCATGTACCTTGATTGCGGGTACATCCCCGGTGGGGAGTGTGCAGGAGGCATCTGATCGATGTTTCTCTCTCATCGATGTTTCTAACTCTCTATCCCTCTCCCTTCCTCTCTGTAAAAAAATCAATAAAATATATTTTTTTTTAAAAAGAAAAGAAATATGTGAACAAATATATTACAAATAGGGTCAAAACCTAAATATTATACAAAAGAGATGATGACATATTATGTCAAATCCACTCAATGGAATATTGTGCAACCTTTTTAGAAAGGATGTGAACAGTGTGAGTTCAAGGGCCAGAAAGACCTAAAATCATGTGACAGACTTATAGTCCACTCATAAAAGCTATCTAGCCTCGGGCAAGTGATTTAAATCTTCTGACACTCATTTCTTCACTTACATGTACAATGACACATAATTATACCTTGTATTTGTGTGGGAATATTTCTACCCTTTCACCCTACCCTTCTGCATCTGCTCACCTCTTTATAGCTGCTCCCATGCCCCCCTGAAAAGAGTAGTAATTGCTAATCTAATTGGACAGAGCACAGGTCATTCAGAAGATAGCAGTAAATCAGTGAATGAAACTATTGGGCTTAACATTTCTACCCACTAACTCTTGACCATTCTGCCCTCACATAAGAAATATAGGCAAGCTCTATATTTATCTGGACAAGCCCAACCACATGCTTTCCCCTCATTTTTCCTTTTGTTCTAAGAAACAACCACTCACGGTAGGTTAAGACTGGTTTTGCACACCCAGCCACCCTCCCACCTATTCTGCAGGCATACCTGAGGACACTGGTCCCAAGATTTAGACTGTGGGGAGGGGACTAATGGGAAGAGGCAAGAAAGGAAATGATGGTGAGGGCTGCTTAAGTCTTAAGGCTAAGCCATGTACACCAAAATAGTTACCATATTTTTAAAATACTAAAAGGAAATAGATAAAAATGTTAATTACAGTTGCCTTTGGGTTTTGGTAATTATAATTTTCCATTCTTATTTTCTATATATTCCCAAGTATCTATAATAATAAAATGGTAATATGCTAATTAGGCCAGACGTCATTCCAGACATCCTTCCATACAAAGCTGGGGCCAGAGCGAAGCCCAGGTCCCAGGTGTCTGCCAGTGGCTGGAGGAAAGCCTGGGTCCCGGAAGCCACACAGGGCCCCGGTGCCGGCAGTAAGGGGAAGGAAGGCCTACTCTTACAAGAATTTTCGTGCATCGGGCCTCTAGTTCTATAATAAACTTATATTAATAAAAAGATAACAATACTCTTTAAAAACTTAGGAGAATATTTATGCCTAGGTTAAAATCATACATAAAAAGGTAAAATTTTTTTCTAAATGTATTCTGCTTAAGAAGAAGTTTTTAGATTTATGGTGTTTAAGAAGTCATGATCTCGCTCATATTTGGAATCTAAAGAACAAAATAAACTGATGCACAAAATAGATCCAGAGATATAAAAACATGGAACAGACCTTCAAATCTCAGAGGGAAGGAAGGAAGGGTGGGTGGGAAGAGATTAAGAAATTAACGCAAGAATTTATATATATGCATAACCCATGGCCACAGATAATAGTGTGATGAAGGCCTGGGGTGGGGAGGGGAGGGGCTAGGGTGGGGGAAATGCAGACTAGAAGGGGCCAGTGGGGGAATAAAGGGGACATCTGCAATACTTTCAACAATAAAGATAAAATAAAAAAAGAAGCCATTAGTAAAGGAAGAGCTAAAACTCATGAGTGCCACAAATGTCAAAATAGCTAAAAAATTATTTGCAGCTCTGGAGCAAAGTATATAGTTCATTAGCTGGCTTTCAGGAAAAATGTACACTAGTTACACTTACCTTCTCAACATCAGGCAGGCAATCCAACAGGTCCACGGTGTACTTAGAATCACTTGGATCATTCTCACAACTGTTCGATGACATTTTCAGGGGATTTTTAGCCATTGCATCTAATACAGCCTCATAAAGCTGCTTTGTTATCAGTGGAGAAGGAAGTTCTCTTAAATAATCCTTAAGAACACCTTCAGAAAACAAACCCGAGACAAGAGGCAATTGGTCTTCAAAGTGAAATAAAAACTGGTGATTTTTTTTTTAACTCTAGCACTATACAGCCAACTTTTTATATTCTGAAAATAATAAAAGCAATAATTTTTAAAAGTATTATAACAAAACAGTAGCATTTTGTATTCTTATTAATCACTTCATTAACTGACATTTTGTTTTGAAAGCACGCTAAAAATGCACATATAATTTCCAATTAGCATACATATTAGGTTTGTTGCTCATAAAGTAAGTCATTTGATACCTATACCCTATTGATTCTGCCCCCTCATAAAAGCTACTCTAAGTGCATGTAAAAGTTAAGAAAGCAAGACATTAATATTAATCCTAAATTATTCCAATTATAGGAATTTTGAATTTCTAGAGTTTTAATTGATAGTGAAAGAGTACCAATGACCCAAAGCCCTTGCAAATAACTGAACTATATGGGACATACGTCTTAAACATGGTGCTGGGTGGTTGGCCTAACCCTAACGCTACACTGTGGAAGAAGAAAACCGATCCTAAAAACACGAACACATGAGGCCAAAAGCCAAGAACAGAAAGCATCAGACTCGTCACAATAATAGGAAAGAAGTCGATTTCAAAGGTCTCCCATGGGGTTATGAAGGAAGAGACGTCAGCTGAAGAAGAGGAGACAGCAAAGGGTAATGAGTGGTTGTTACATACCAGCAAGCGAGGTCAGATACTAGCCAAAGGCTGGAATGTGCTCACAAGGAAAACAGGAGACATTGCTGACACCAAAAACCCAAATATAACAGACAATATTGACTCAGAACATTCTCTGAGCTTAGGATCTAGTTCGAAAGCTGAGGTGGAACTTCAACGTGGGTCATATAGAGAGCTTCCCATCTGATAATCTTTTAAATTTTGATGGTAATATGGTTCATTAGTTTCTTACGCATCCTTCCGGTGTTTACAAAAATATCAACAATATACTAACCACATATGTTTATGAAAGTATAAGATGTATTACTGTACTCCCCTTTATTACATCAAATATAGCATATATGGCCTGTTCTGTTATTGCTTTTCTATTTACCATCATATGCTTGAAATCTTTTCAGTACACAGAGAGCTTCCTCAAACATTTTACAGTCACATCGGTAACAAACACGGAGAACAGTGTTTCTCAAACTTGGCTGTACAATGAAATGGGTGATAGGAGTGATACGGGTGACACGAGATTCGAGGAGAGTGAGAAAACATTATTCCAATGGATCACGGATTACCAATCGCTACAGATGGATACTTGGGCTGTTTCTAATCTTTTGTTGTTCTAAAATATGCTGCAATGAATAACCTTGCACATCAATATTTTGTATAGTTAGGATAAATTCCCAAAACAGGACAGCCAAGTAAAACACGCATTTGTAATTTTGAGGTGAAAGAAGGAAGAAGTCCGCACTTCCTAGGTTTGGGGTTTTGGCATCTAGGTGAATAGTAGTGCCATTACTTAATCAGGGGGAAAAGGAGGAAAGCCATGTTTTAAGGGGTAGAAAAGAGTTTTATTTTGAACATGTTAAGCTTAAGGTATCTATGAAACATTGAAAGCTGCTGGATATAAAAATCTGAGGCCAGACAGAGTGGCTCAGTTGTTGAGCATCGACATAGGTACCAAGAGGTCACTGTTCTATTCTGGTCAGGGCACATGTCTGGGTTGCGAGCTCAAACCCCAGTGTGGGACATGCAGGAGGCAGCTGATCAATGATTCTCTCTCATTATTGATGTTTCTATCTGTCTGTCCCTCTCTCCCTTCCTCTCTAACATGTTTTTAACCTGAGGCTCAGGAAAGAGATGGCTGGAGACACGGATCTGAGAATGATCAGCTAAAAATGTTAAGTGGAAGCTTGAGAATGACTGAGACGATCTAGGGAGGCATACTGAGTGATATGAGAAGGCCTAGTGAGAAGATAAGGCCCTGAAGAAGGCTCTTGATGGGTTGTCAGAAAAAGGATCTCCCACAGGTGACTAAGGAATAATGGCCAAAGAAGTATGAGTGGTAAGACGTGGAGAGGGAGTGATGGGAGCAAATATGCTGCCGAGGAAGTCAAGGAGAGAACGTTTCAAGAAAGTCTACAGTACCCATTGATACTCAACAATAGTTTGGTTAGACAAGAACTTTTAAATACTATGGAGAACGGTGTTTCTCAAACTTGGCTGCACAATAAAATAATCTGAGAAACTTTAAAAAAATGGACTCCAGAGCCCCTTGTCAGTCCTACTAAATCAGAATCCTCAAGGGTCAGGGCTCATGTCCCTGCATTTTTCACAAATTCCTGTTGTGGTTCTAAGGCAGTAGAGTTTTATAAATAGGGATAAGAAACAATGAAATAAGTTTAGACAAGGACCAAAGCAGGTACACCCAAGAGGTAAATCAGCAACCTTGAAAAGCTTAGATTCAGGAGACTGAAGGACACAGAAGTCAAGCTGCAGTTGGTTAGGAAGTAAATGGACATTAAGGACATGGAGACGCAGGGGGAAAGATGGGCAACCTGCTCCAGAAATCTGGCTTTGAGATAAGGTGATGACCACAGAGGAGCAGAAAGAGCAGGGATGAAGTAGGATCAAAGTAGGGATTACTTTAAAGATGGGAGAGACGTCAACATTTAAATGCTAATGTAGAGAAGATATTAAAATGGTTTTTAAGGTTTAGGAGAGAGAAATACAATCAATTGAGCAAAGCCCCCAAAAAGAAAGCAAGAAGAGACTCCTGAGAACACATGAGAGAATTAAAATTAGATTTAAAATTAAAATTAAATTTAAAATTAAAATGTGAGGAAGATCATTTCTATACTATTATAGAAAGGATAGTGGGAAAGTGAAAAGGGATGTACACCAAAGACGGCAGGTGGTAGGCTGAGTCACAAGAAGTAGAGGAAGTTCCTATCCGGTGGCTTCTGTTTTCTCTGGGAAGTTAGGCGCAAGGTCATCACTAAGAGTGACATGGGTTACACAAAATTCAAGCAGAGTGAGAAGACATTAAATAGATACCCTGAAGAATGGGGGAGAGGGAGGGAGGAAGGGGAGAAATGGAGGAAAGGAGGGAGAGAAAAGAATAAGAAAACATAATTATTAGCTATTTTATTTTCATTTAAGCTTCTTTTGTCTTTTGTGTTCACTTTCATCCTTCCTCTACTCCCTCAGCTCCCAACACTAGAATGTAGCCTCCATGAGAACAGGACTGCCGTTTGACCCCTGCGTTCCCAGCACATTAAACACGCTCTGGTGCATGATCAACTCTCAATTAACCAAATCAATGGCCTCAATTTCTTTCTTAAGAAACAAGAAAAAGAGGAGCATATTACACTCAAAGTAAGCAGAAGGAAAATATAAAGATCAGAGTAAGAAATTAATGAAATAGATAATAGAAACCAATAATGAAAGTCAACAAAACCAAAGATTGGTTCTTTGAAAAGACAGACAAAGAAGACAAACCTTCAACTATGGTGACCAAGAAAAAAAGAGAGAAGACATAAATAAAATCCGGAATGAAAGGGGGAACATCATTACCAACCTCATAGAAACAAAAAGAATTTTAAGTTAATATAAACAGCTGTATACCAATAAATTAGACAACTCAGATGAAAACAGAACTCGAGAGAGAGAGATAAACTAGAAAGTTATCTAAGAAATAGAAAATCTGAGTAGACTTATAACAAGAGATTGAACAATTTTAAAACTTCCCACAATATAAAGCAAACCAAGATAGTTTTACTGCTGAATACTACCAAATATTGAAAGAATACCAATTCTTCACAAATTCTTCCCAAAAATAGAAGAGAGTACACTTCCTAACTCACTCTAAAAGGCTACTATGACCCTGATACCATACCAGACAAAGACAGCACAAAAAAATTACAGACCAAAATTTAGGAATATAGACAAAAAACTCAACAAAATACTAACACATGAAAAACAGCAAGATATTTTAAAAGAATAAAAAAGATACGTCATGA
Organism: Murina feae; assembly: GCA_004026665.1. NCBI lineage: Eukaryota > Metazoa > Chordata > Mammalia > Chiroptera > Vespertilionidae > Murina > Murina feae. The sequence goes on along the minus strand of PVJC01013386.1, from coordinate 16,239 downwards.
CCAAATGGAATTATCTCAGGAATACAAGGTTGGTTTAACATCTGAAAACCAATTAACGTAATATATCATAGCAATAAAATAAAGGACAAAAACAAAAAAACATGGTCATTTCAATAGATTCAGAAAGGTCACCGAACAAAATCCAACATCCTTTCATGATAAACTTGGGCTAAAAATTAGCATTTCAATTCTCTTTCCTGCAGATGTAGTCTTTCCAAAATGTGTACATAAAATAAAATCTATTACCTGTTATTACATTTATATCTGGGTACTGGTTTTCACACAGAACAACAGCTTTGCTATCTCTCTCAAAAGCCTCCCGAAGTTCTTTCTTGACTGCTGCCGAACCACATAATCGGTACAGGCCTACTACCTAGAAATAAAATTATGGCCATATTGTGGTAAGTTCGATAAAAAGAAAATGTAATTGTACAGTATGTATAAATCCCATGAGTTAGGCCATCAAATATGTTCTGATGGCATGTAATTAAAAATATCTCAAGCACAGCTTTTGAATTTCACCATTGACCATGTTAACTAGTTTAATAAGAACAAGCTACTCTTTCATTTAAATTCAAACAATATGCTATGATTTCTGCAGTTCTGGCTATCTTAAGCAAAGATACAACCCATTCCCTTTCAGTTCTTTTTAAATATATTTTATTGATTTTTTTTACAGAGAGGAAAGGAGAGGGATAGAGAGTTAGAAACATCGATCAGCTGCCTCCTGCACACCTCCCACTGGGGATGTGCCCACAACCAAGGTACATGCCCTTGACCGGAATCGAACCTGGGACCCTTGAGTCCGCAGGCCGATGCTCTAGCCACTGAGCCAAACCGGTTAGGGCTCCCTTTCAGTTTTATATGCTCAACCAATATCTCCATGCCGACCGAGATCATGCCCTTGACATCCTTTTGACTCTAGACTGAAATAATACAGCATAGTGGTTAAACAGGGTTTTGGATTCATAAAGCCTCACTCTACCCCTCTTTCCTTGATGGATTTGGGCAAGTGATTTAATCCCTTTAAAACTCAGTTGATTACCCACTTAAAAGTATATTCTTGAGCCTTAAGGCCAGAACCGCCATCTTCTAGTAATTTGCCAAAATGACTAACACAGAGGGAAAGAGGAGAGGCACTACTATATATGTTCTCCAGGCCTTTCAGAAAACATGGAGCTGCTCCTTTGGCAAGAAAGGTGATATTGCAGACATCAAGGGAATGGGCGCTGTTCCAAAAGGAAGGCCCCTTGGCACAAGTGGAAGGGTCTACAAAGGCACCCAGCAGTAGGCATTGGTTGCAAACAAGCAAGTCAAGGGCAAGATTCTTGCCAAGAGGATTAATGCACGTATTGAGCCTATTAAGCACTCTAAGAGCTGAGATCGCTTTCTGAAACGTGTAAGGGAAAATGGTCAGAAAAAAGAAGGAAGTCAAAGAGAAAGGTACCTGGGTTCAACTGAAGCATTAGCCTACTCCACCCAGAGAAGCATACTTTGTGAGAACCAACAGAAAGGAGACTGAGCTGCTGGCACCCATTCCCTATAAATTCATGGCATGATAAGTGGAAAAAAAAAACCTCTGTACTGATAAAAATGTTTCTCTTTAAAAAATAAATAAAAAGTAACCCTAACTGGTTTGGCTCAGTGGATAGAGCGTCAGCCTGTGGACTGAAAGGTCCCAGGCTCCATTCCGGTCAAGGGCATGTACCTTGGTTGCGGGCACATCTCTAGTAGGAGGTGTGCAGGAGGCAGCTGATCGATGTTTCTCTCTCATCAATGTTCCTAACTCTCTCTCCCTCTTCCTTTCTCCCTATAAAATAATCAATAAAATATTTTTTTTAAAAAAAATGAAAAAGCATGCCTGATTAAGCAATCAAAGTTTTTTAAAAGAATAGACCTTCAAGAAATTGAAGGGAAAATAAGTGATTGGCACCTACATTTCCACATCAAAGACTATTTAGCAATTTTAATCACCTTGAAGAAATTATGGATAAAGAAATTATTTCAAGACAGAAATAAAATAAAAACAAACAATGGAGACCGCCAAGAATTTGAACTAGAAATAACTTTAAAATGTTATAGTCAATATATTTAATGATTTATTAAATATAATCAATTTAATATTTTTTAAAATAATAAAAATTCAAAATGTTATAAATAACCTAGAGGAAGGAGTACACAAATGAAATTTCTAGGTTTACTTATGACACTAACCTCTTGTGAGTAATTAAATAACTTATAGAATGCACTATAGAAGGTGGGTCTCAATATAGGAAAGTATCAATAATGGATACAGAAAAATGTTATCCAAAATATTTGAGATGACAAGCTAGCAAGTATTAACTAAAAGATAATAAGGAACCTACAACTATTTCTAAGAGAAGGTAATGCAAGATGTGGTTATATTCAAAAGGATCAACCTACTGTGGGAAACCAAGTAATGCACTGGGAAGAAAATTCAAATTTCCTACTTTATCCACATTGTCAGTGCATTCACACTGAGAATGGTATGTGCTATGCTGGTCATATCACTGCAAGAGAGACATGGCAGAACTGTCGATGGTCCAGAAAATGAAGTTAAAATATTAAATAGAATCAAAGGAAATGCCATCGCATTAGAAGAAACTAACTTAAGTAGAGTCCTTCTTGTGTGAGCACAATTATGTGTCACAAATCCCATAAGGATGTATCCCCTCAAACTTGAGAAAGAGATAAATCTGGAACAAATTAAAGAAAATAATAATACTTCACTAGTAAGGAATAAATTAATGGAACATGCTATCCCAAAATTCTAAAATGAAATTATAAACATATTTTAAAGGTGAATAAAGGGAAGAAATCTAATAGAGATTTTTAAGGAAAGGATATTTTAGAATATATCCCTAACTTCAGAGGCTGACTTCTTGAATCAAACACTTGAAGTACATGCTTGATGCCTCTATCAGAGATAGAATCAGTACTAGGTGCACCAAGAGTGATTTCTATAGTAATTTTTCCCATGGGAAGCATGAGATGGGTGACAGTAGCCTTTCAGAGCATTTGGGAAATGCCATAGACTATTTTTGCATGACTATCAAAACCTAATTAAAAAAAAAAAAAGAAAAGAAAAAATATTGACTAAAATGGTAAACAAAATTTAAACAGTATGCTAGTCTGTAAAATGCAGACAGAACAAGCCTCTCTGGAAAGCAGAGAGTGGGGAGAAGCAAAAGATACACACACACACACACACACACACACACACACACACACACACGCGCGCGCACAGATTTAAAAAGTACAATTCCAAATGCATAACTATGCAATTTACTTTTCAGCTCACAGAAAATTCTTTTTAAAAATAAATCTTTCTAAAATTTATTAATAAGTCTTTCTAAAATTTATTTCTTAGAAATAAAAGGCATTGCTAAAAATGCTTTCTTGGCATGTAAAATAAGCTTCAACAGTCTTATTCACCTGCTCTTTATGAAATATTTCAGAGAATGGACCATAAAAGTACAGTGCTATTTGAGTTACTACTTATTTTAATACTCAATTGTAAAAGTTTCTGTTTAATAATTACCTTTAAAATGTGACTAATCTCTCTCTATGTTGCTTGAAAAAAAAAAAAAAAAGATGACGAAGAATAAGAAATGGAGGGAAACAGAGAACCTTAAGAAAAAAAGTCACTGGACCAAAAGTTGGATTAGAAACTAAAGGCTTCACTCCCATCTAGAAAACGTATGATATATCTGAGGAGAGGTTTCAAAAGTTTAGATGTCCTACCTTCAGCTTCAGGAAGCTACTGCATCTATTTTTGTAGCTATAAGCGCATAAGACCCACAGAGATTAAATGACTTGCCCAACATCACACAGCTATTAATGAAGAAAAAACAGAATCCAAGTTCCCTGCATTTTATTACAAAACTCCACTAACTTATGCTGTTTCCATATTTTCTATAAGTTCATGGTAGATTATTTTAAATTCTTTTTTATATATAAAGAAACCTATATCAGATTTTGTGATATCTACCCTTGATATTTTTAATCAATGTTATAAATTTTGATAACACCAAAGCAGAAATACCTCAGAGCATAATGATCTTTAGGCTTAATTTGTGTTACAAAAATAAGTATAAATAATTACTTATAAATCAGGACAATATCCTCAGTGATATGCTTTTTCTCATTGTCACAGTCCATATGTATTAATGAACATAAAAGAAAAGTAAGTTCTTCTAACTGGTTAACATTTACTTATCTTGTTACAAATAATACCAGGCTTTTGGTTTGTTTTAATGGGCTGCTTTCACCTTCTTATTTAAGAGGAATAGAGAAAGAGATGTGCTTTTATTAGTGGGACATCTCTTCATCCCCCATGTTTTCCTGAAGTTAAGAGACAGATAAGCTTATCCTTTCCAAAGAATGGGACTAAGGGAGAGTAGAGAATAAGAGCAGGGAATTAATTTTAGGAGGGAAGCATGGTGATTAGATTTACCGTTGGAACTCTCTGCCTTAGGAATCAAACTATGGAGACACATTACTTAAATTAATTATTTGCCTAAGTTATCAGCTCTGGCTTATCCTAGAAAGGATACTGTGACACAGCCTTGGTCGTTGGTAAAAGGCCCATCAGCTTTGCATTACAACATAAATTGCAGAACCGTCTAACATGCTCTCATTTATTGACAACACAGATTAAGGTATAAATTATACCCATAACTAGTAATATAATAAAGAACAGATAAGATGCCCTGACTGGTTTGGCTCAGTGGATAGAGCATCAGCCTGCAGACTCAAGGGTCCCAGGTTCGATTCCAGTCAAGGGCATGTACCTTGGTTGCGGGCACATCCCCAGAGGGGAGTGCGCGGGAGGCAGCTGATCAATGTTTCTCTCTCATCGATGTTTCTGACTCTCTATCCCTCTCCCTTCCTCTCTGTAAAAAAAATCAATAATAATAAAAAAAGAACAGAAAAGAAAAATGTCTGAATTAGATTATTTTTACCTCTAATTCCTCCCCCCAAGAATTACTATTGATAAATTTAATTAATTAACCGCTTAGTTCATTAAGGTAGATAGATAAGTAGATAGACAGAGGGTAGTAGAGAAACAGTGAATACCTGGCAGCCTCTCTTTACAATTTCCATAATACATTTCTGTATCAGGAGTGGCACCATCAATCCTGTATTTTCTTTCTCTACAACTTTTCGAATATCAACCCCAAATATGACTGGCTCTCGGTTTATATCTAGTCCATGAAGAGAATTCTCCCACTGTTCCAAAAGAGTCACTTTCACATAAATAAGGCCTCTGGGTTCAAGTTTGACAGCCAACTGATGTGTCTTGGTCACTCTGAATAAGGTGGGGAGGACAACAGTCCCATGACAGCACACTCGGTTTTTTCTCGGCGTGGGTTCCCAACTAAATACTACTAACTTCAAATGCTGCGCATTTTCAATTTCTATGTTGAATGTGTGATCCATGTCCAAAAACGTCGTCCGGCACGTGAGCAAAGCGGTTCTTGCTTTGTTGACTGAGTCGACCTGAATCGCGCAGAAGACGTCTTTTGAGTCAATCCGAGGAGGCTTTAAGTCCTCAGCCCCGTAGAAGTGCACGCTCATGAGCCCAGATATGTATTGTGAACATTTAGGTTGATCAGAAAAGCTATAATGTCTAAAAGCATCAATGTCAATGTCAGTCTTGCTACAGCTATTTGGAATGACCTCTTTTCCCTTTCCAAATCTGTTCTCGGATCCATGCTTGCTAGATTTCCTTACAAGTTCAGGTGAGTCTCCATCGCTGAGGTAGCCACCTCGGCAGGAATACTTAGCACTCGCAGAGGGCTTCTTCCGGTAGCTGTGCTGAGAAGACACGCTGGTATCGAGGTGGTACCGGCTTATCACATTCCTCCTGGCAGCCGTGGTTGTGTGCCCAGAAGGCAGAATGACAGTGTGATGGATTTCTTGATAGTCGCATTTAGACAAGGAAGGGGCATTATCTGGACTGTTTGTATAATTCAAGTTTCCTTTAACACTCAGTTTTCGGCTAAGTTCTGGCAACCTTTTCATTTTCATGGAAAGTTTCCTCACAGTGCGTGGAGATTTTATCTTATCTGGGAAAGACCAATTAATCGAACTGCCTTTCTTCACAAGGCTAGGGCTTGGAGAAGATGGTTCTATAACTCCCAATTCAGTCTTATTTGTAGCAGCTAGGATCCTAGGACCTGTTTAAAAAAAAAAAAAGATATTATAAAGTGATAATAATTTACAAACCACCAACTTAACAAGCTCTTACATGCACAGAAATTCTTCTCTTGTCTCATCTCAACAGGGAGATTCAGTTATAAGTTAGGCGAATCTTCATTACCATGTTCAAGTAGAATAGCAACAACCTCCAAAATGGCTTACAGAGGAAAGAAGCCCCTCCCTCCCTCTCCATCCACTTTTCTACTCTGAAAATTTGGAGGAGGGGCGATATAGGTTCCTTTCAGATCTTTCTCCTGTAATACATTTCAGTATGTTATTTTATAGCTTTTATAAAGAGTGAATATCAGAGGAAACTAGGAAAGCTTTGTATTTTAATATATTAAAAACATATATTAACATACCTCCTATTTTAATATTTCTTTAGAATGTTTCCTCTATATTTATAATCCTCTAAAAAATAAATTTTGGCCCAGCGATTCCACTTCTGGGAATATATCCTGAGAAACCCAAAACACCGATTTGAAAAAATGTATGCGCCCCTATATTCATTGCAGTGTTATTTACAACCAGAGGCCCTGTGCATGATATTTGTGTGGGAGGGCAGGGTCCTCAGCCCGGCCTGAGCCCTCTCACAGTCCAGGACCCCCCCAGTTTAAAAACACGTACAGACTAATCACGTTCAGACTAATCAATTTTTAAATTTGAACCTGGTTCTAATAAGTTTTTAAATTAATAAAGCAAAATGAAAATATCATTTAAAATATAATCCTACATAATAAAAGTCTAATACACAAATAGATCAAACAGCAGAACAACCAGTGGAGTGACCGGTCGCTATGATGCACACTGACCACCAGGGGCAGATGCTCAATGCAGGAGCTGCCCCCAGCCCGCAGGCCCCAGGCCAGCCAAGGTGGGTGCCAGTGGAGGTACCCTCCCCCTGATTACCCCACTGGTCGCCATGCAGATCAGCCCTGTTTGCCGGCCTGGCCTAGGGACCATACCCATGCACGAATTTTGTGCATCAGGCCTCTAGTATTACATAAACTTTAACTATTCCATTTAAGAAACAATCAGGTATTATCCCAGTTATTTAAAATTTTAATTAACTTTTCGTACTTGATCTTACCATTCCTTATAAAAAATCCCTAATAACCCTAGTATCAGAGGCTATTCTATGTAATATTAGAAATGAGGGGGGGGAAAGTATTTATTCATTTTAAAAATCAATAGACTGAATGACCTTTCTTTAAAGTATTAATATTCTCCCCCACCCCTTTTCATGTGTTTATATCTAATCCATGAAGAGAATTCTCCCACTGTTCCAAAAGGGTCACTTTCACATAAATAAGGCCTCTGGGTTCAAGTTTGACAGCCAACTGATGTGTCCTAATGACAAATAAGTGGTTTCTTTACAGAGAAAGGACTATTTTAAGTATGCCTGCTGGACTTTTCTAATAAGCAACTATTAATAAATGGAGTGTTTGATAAACTAGACAAAGCATTCCCTGTACTGTAAATTGTAGTGCAATTCTACTGGTTTATTGGTCTAAAACATTCTATAGTAATTGGAATCCTGCTTTAGTCTACAATCTATTTTGTCATGGCATAAAAAAAGTTACCCAGCATATTAATTTGCTCTAGGTTTTATTAAATTATAAAGGAGTTAATCTAACATTCTATTTTTACAGTATAAATATTTAATTACGCATTAATTTCTTACTGAAGTCCTAAACTAATTATTAAAATAAAATACTGTATATGTTAGCAATTTCTACTATAGACAACAATGAATTTATTAAAACAAAAATGCTTTGTTTTTTTAAAATTCAAGAATGGAAATATTACCAAATTCAACAATCACTTAAAACTAAACCGCAGTTTTACTAATAAATCACAGACTAGCATTGGGAGAAAAATATAAAATAAAAATGTTTAAATGTAAATTTATGAACCAGCCAAAATCAAGTGAAACCGGCTCACTCCCTCATCACCTAGAATAGTAACTGGCACACAGCAAAAACTGTGTTTACCAAATAAATAAGTTAATCAACTAATTGTTGCCTGTGAATTGGTAAACTTTTTAGGAAATACAATATAGGAATTACCTTCAATTGTTACCAGCCATACAGAAAGAGTAATAAAGCTAGTAATCAATCCTAATAAAGCAAAAATGACAGTGACAGAAGTCACTGCAATTGTAATAGAAATAATCTATTAACACCCATTAGGGAACCAGACACACAGATTAGGGCAAATCAGCCCAATTAAATACTATAATGATTAGGAAAGACTAGTTAACAAAATGTTAAACTCGTACAGTCCCAGATGAAGATATAAAGTGAAAGTAACAAAAACCAAAAATAGTCCACTGATCGCAACTATGTAAAAGACACATATACATCTAGAAGTTAGTAAGCAAAAAACAATACTTCAGCTTTCCTATTCCTATATCAGAATTTGTTCTGAAATTCAACCATTCTCTGCCATTTCCTCAACAGCTTTCTGGCAATATTGCTAAAGAAAACAGGTCACTTTAGGTAACCTTTCTGATCATTCTTAAATCAAAAAGCATAGCATTAAGTAAACTATCTAAATATTCCCTTTGGCCCTAACCGGTTTGACTCATGGATACAGCGTCAGCCTGCAGACTCAAGGGTCCCAGGTTCAATTCCAGTCAAGGGCATGCACCTTGGTTCGGGCACATTCCCAGTAGGAGGTGTGTAGGAGGCAGCTGGTCAATGTTTCTCTCTCATCGATGTTTCTAACTCTATCCCTCTCTCTTCCTCTCTGTAAAAACTTAATAAAATATATTAAAATAAATATTTCCTTTGGTCAACTTAGGACTGTGCCTATTACATTTTAACTAGAAGCCTGGTGTATGAAATTCGTGCATTTGGGGGGTGGGGGTCCCTCAGCCCAGTTTGTTCCCTCTTGCCGTCCGGAGCCCTAGGGGAATATCCGACTGCCGCAGAGGCGGGAGAGGCTCCCACCATCACCACTGCACTTGCCAGCTGTGAGCCGGCTTCTGGCTGAGTGGCTCTCCCCCTGTGGGAGCACACTGACCACCAGGGGGTAGCTCCTGTGTTGAGCGTCTATCCCCTGGTGATCAGTGCACATCAGCGACCAATCATTCTGCTGTTCAGTCAATTTGCATATTAGCTATTTATTATATTGGATAGGACTAGAGGCCCGTACACAAAATTCCTGCACTGGTGGGGAGGGAGTCCTTCAGCCTGGCCTGCACCCTCTCGCAGCCGGGAGCTCTCAGGGGTATTGTCCAACTGATGGCTTAGGCCTGCTCCACCTAGCAGAGGGACTAAGTAATCAGTTGGACATCCTTAGCGCTGCCACCACCGCTGCACTTGTCAGCCATGAACCCAGCTCTGGCTGAGCGGCACTCCCCACATGGGAGTGCACTGACCACCAGGGGGCAGCTCCTGTGTTGAGCAGGATTAGGCTGAAACCAGCTCTCCCACATCCCCCAAGGGGTCCTGGATTGTGAGAGGGAGCAGGCCAGGCCAAGGGCCCCCACCAGTGAACGACTGGAGCTGGGGAGGGACGCAGACTCCAGGGTATGTCTGGCCCATCTCGCTTAGTCCCGATTGGCCAGACTCCAGCAGCAAGCTAACCTACCAGTTGGATTGTCTGCCTCCTGGTGGTCAGTGCATGTCATAGGGAGCGGTTGAGCGGCCTTAGCATATCATTAGCATATTACGCTTTGATTGGTTGAATGGACAACCAGATATTTATCATATTAGGCTTTTATTATATAGAGAGAGTATGTTAAAAAGAAGGAAGACATTAAGGAAAAAGACATAAATGACAGTGCCATTGTATTTTTAAAAAATATCTATTGGTCTTTCCAGGTTCACAAATTGCCACAAACAGGAAAAGTTTAAAGACAGCAATTTAAAATGTGCAACACTTTATAGACACTGGCTTTCTAACTTTGCTCTTATCCTTATGCCCTCTTGCCTTTTCTGCCCCATTCCACACCTATCACTACTTGCCACACACCTATAAGCTTTCCCTATCACGTCACCCTGATCACAACCTGCATTCCAAATTGTTAGTTTATATACTATTTACTCTTCTCTTTACCCAGATTACAAAAGAAACACTAACTTACTCTGGAAAATCAGTCTATAATTAGAAATGCACACAAGTGTGAGCACGCACACGCACACGCACATACAGATTTTTAATTACCTTCAACCCCAACACCCAGGGAGAAAAACCATTAACATTTCCAGAATAGCTTTTCAGTGTTTCTTATAATATTGGCATCAGATAGTACACACTGTTTTGTAACTTGATTTTTCTCTTAACAATATAACATTTATTCCACTTCCTCACATTCCTAAGAAAAAGACTCAAATGCAAGTAGTTTACTTACAAAGTACAGAAACATCAGCAAGGAAGTGAGAAACTTCGAAGTGAATTATCACACCTTGCTACACTATGGGCAGCTGGAGCTTAACCTCAAGAGAAAATTCTGGGAAACTGTAGAATCATCCCACCAAGGAAGGAGGGAGCTGGGGTAGGCCTATTCCAGCTCCTGTCAGCTCTGGTCGAGGGTCCAAGCATCCTGCAAAGAGACTTCCTAACACTTTGAAGAGAGCCTCGAGCAGAACTGAATGTGAAAAGACGCACATCAGAAAAGCAAAGGTAGTCAAGGAAGAATAAAATCATTAGGTTCAACTACATGAAATACTGGCATTTTCTACAGATCAAAAATGGTTGAATATCAGCAACTTCATATGGTTCAATCCAATATGTATCAAATTTCAATTTTTCCTTTCTGGAGTCCATAACTATCGTAGAGCCTATCTACAAGGTCCTTGCTTCTTCTGTCTTTCATTTCTTTTTCTCTTTTCCCTTTCCTTTGTTGAGGAAATAACAGGCCTAAAAGTACAACCAAAATGACTACTGGTACACTGAAAATGGAACTTTTCAGCTGTAGCCAGGCTAGGTGTGAATGAATGAATGAACGAATGAATGAATAAATGAATGAAGCTAAGTAAGATTTAAACAAAAAATATATCTTCTCTTCTACTTCCCATCATGCCATTCTTTCAACTAAGAGAAAAATAATTACTATTTCAAAAGATCAATACACTAACAAACCCAAGTGTATAAAAACAATCACCATGCATATAAAATGCTTATAAATGATTTTTAGTTTTATTTTCATGAAAAGACATTCACTCTGTAAGGAAAAGTACATAGCTACAATAGACATCTATATTTAGTTTTAACTACCACCAAAGAATTGGAAAGTGGGAAGAAAAAATAGGCAGATATATGATCATCTTTACCTGCAAATGGAGATTTCAACATGGGATTGTCGTCCACCATTATACCGTCTTGTGTCTTGTGTCCAAGCCTTTGCTTGTACTGCTGCACAAATTCTGTGGAATGGATAGCATCTACCGGCTTCATTACATTTGACTGTGTGGTCTGAACACTGCCTGTGTGTTCAGAAGAGCACAGCAAGTCCTCAGGATGCGGCTCTGCTTTTAGTAGGTCGCTACTGGCTAATACTCTCAAACTTACAGTAGGAAACTTCAGAACAGCAGAGTTTGCCTTACCCAAACTCAAAGCATTTGATATACCAATGTCATCATCCTCAGGAATGGGGTTGTACCATATTTCCCCTTCATCATCTGCATCATTTTCCTCATTAAAGTCTAAAGAACAGTTTCTTGGTAACGAAGAATCTGTATCATTACACCCCACATACCTACAATATTCTTCAGATGATTTGAGGAAAGGTTGTGATAGCTGATGTTTACATGGAGAGCCAGGTGAAATGGGTAAATGGCTTATATGTTGGTATTTCTTATTTTCTTCTTCCTCCAAATTAAAAGATCGCAGAGTACTCTGATATAGCCAATTGCGTTTCTTTGACACAGTGATACTGTTAAGTGGCTTATGATCTCTGAATCCAGTATTACCCTTCAAATCATCAAGTTCTCTTCTCTTCATTGTAGAACCATAAACATTTTCAAATAAATCTGTTTAAAAAAAAAAAAAAAAGATGGTAGAATATAATGCCAGGTATACCAAGAAAGACATGTCCCTTGAGATCTATTTTCAAAAGGATAAAAAAAGTCATAGTGGGTTTGCTCAATGGATAGAGTGTCAGCCTGCAGACTGAAATGTCCCAGGTTCGATTCCAGTAAAGGGCATATGTCCAGGTTGCAGGCTCAACCCCCAGTAGAAAGCGTGCAGAAGGCAGCTGATCAATGATTCTCTCATCATCAAGGTTTCTCTCTCTCTCTCTCTCTCTCTCTCTCTCTCTCTCTCTCTCTCTCTCTCTCTCTCCCCCCCCTCTCCTTTCCTCTCTAAAATCAATAAAAACATGTTTTAAAAAAGGATAAAAAGAAAAGTAAATTTTAATCATATTCGGAGACTAAAATTAAACAAGAAAAAATTTAGATTTTCCACCTAAAGATTATTTATATTATTTATAACTCAGACTGCAAGTATAAGTGTCATAAGAATTCTCAGAAAAAGAATAAGACAAACTCTGAGACTACCTTTATTTACATGCTAGGGCTAACAAAGCCTTACCCTAAGAAAAACATACTTCATTAAAAGCTAATATAGAATGCATTGTACACAATATGCCTTTAATATTTGAGTAATTTTCAACTCACTACACGGACTAGAAGTTCTTTAGAAAACACAAGCGATAGTCCTACCTTTATGAAGGTTAACTTTGAGTAAATCTTTCAAAATAAGTGAGCCTTACTCATTATTAAACAAATGCCTTATTCATTATTAAGATTTCAACAGTTGTTTCCTAACTATATAATACAGTAGCATCTCATGCAGTGTTTAAATTCTAAATATATAAGGCAAAAGTAACAAGCAAAAGATTATTTTGTGCACAATCAAAGCTTTCAGTAACGTCCCTTCTCCTGAAAAAAAATCCTCTAAAAATGTAAATTTATCTTTTTTAATTGTAAACATTACCCAACCAACCAGATTAATAAACAAATAATATATCTTTAACAAATTGAGTTTCAAGTTCAATTAGTTCCAGAGACAAGAACAGAATCAGAAGGGAAGAAAGCTGCCATGAATGCCTACTACGCCAGACGTTTATTTGCTCAACACATTTATTGGTGCTTATTTTGTGCCAGGTATGAGAGAGAAAGCAATAAGAAAGCCCTTAACCTCATTTTACCTTCACGGGAATCCTATGAGACAGGTGTGATTACTTTCACGAGCCTCAAAAAATACGTGAAATATGGACAAGGTGGTAGCCCTAGAATGCAAATGTAAACCTCTCTCATCCTCAAATCCATGCCCTTACCAGTCTGCCTGATGCCCCCTCTGGACATGGTGATAATATTAATCCAGCTAACCTTATAGAGTGGTGGCTGCTGGCAACATTAAAAACTGTATATTACTATTCAGAAAGGTCAAGTAACTTGCCCAAGATCGCCTAGTGGGAAAATGGAAGAGGCAGCACTCAAACTCTTTTGACTTCAGAGTCTGTACTAGTTCACCTGGGTTACAAGGAAGGGATACCCACCTCCAGCTTCCAGGATTTAACATGCAAACATGCAACAGATGTTCAATATATATCTTGAATTGATCTAGTTTAATTTCATTAAAAACCTAAAGATTCAAGGATCTTCTTTGGTTCTGTCTCCTTTACACTTAAAATTCAGAACTGAAGCTCAACACATACACAAGAATCACTGGAGTTTCTGGGTTTTTAGTGATGACATCCTTCTGCCAAGTGTACTAAAATCTAGATCTATTTTATATTTAAGACCAAGTCTCATATTATTTAATAACATTTCAGACCTTTACAGGATACTATATGTAGTTCTGACACAATTATAAATTTGAACTGCAAAGTGTAAAATTATACAACTCACAATTGCTATGAGTAGTTCATATTTTACCTTTCTTATTTTACCTTTCTCTCAGATGTCTCTAAAAACATGCAAAATTTTATATAGGTTAACATATTATTTTGAATCCTACTATATAGTACAAATACACTATCAACATACTGCTACTTGTACTACCACATTCCAAGAACTACAATGAGAAAAATGAAGCAAATTTAATACTTCTTTTAATATAAGCATTTAACAAATGTGTAATATTAAAAGGAATAATTACACCATGAGACATTATTTTTCATGAAACTACAAACTGCAAAAACTTGAAACCAAATAGTTTCATTGCTATTGCTGAATATTTCAAAATACAGGAGGATAGAGTTTAAATATAGATAGATAGGAGCATCACAATAATTTCTGATAGTCTAATTTTTTCAGTTATTGAAACAGAATATAGCCCTGGCTGGTATGCTCAGTGGTTAGAGCATCAGCCCACGTGCCAAAGGGTCTCAAACCAGTCAAGGGCATGTACCAGGGTGCAGGTTGGATCCCCAGCCCAGGAGGCAATCTAATCAATGTATCTCTCTCACATCAATGTTTCTCTCTCACACACAAAAAAATCCTGAATATAAGCAACACATTAAATTTTAATAATAAATTTTACTTCAACAATTACTTGTAAATAATTTAAATCATTTCATTTGCATCACAGTTAGTTAAACGGATGCATATGCATGTATATTACACAGAAATGGAAAGGTATTTGCAATCTTGCCTTCATTCACTTTTTATGCTAAAAGTAATGTTAAACCTCATTGACATAAACTTAAAACTTATCTTTAACTTCAGATTTTATATCTGTGTGTGTATATATATATTTTGTGCTTATTTAGTGCCAGGTATGAGAGAGAAAGCAATAACAAAGCCCTTAACCTCATTTTACCTTTCTGAATAGTAATATACAGTTTTCTAATGTTGCCAGCAGCCACCGCCCTATAAGGTTGGATGGGTTAAAGTTATCTTTAACTTCAGATTTTATATCTGTGTGTGTTTTTATATATACATATATATATATATATATAAAGTAAAAGTTAAAAAATGTAAAGCACAAGTAAAAATATAAAAATAAGTATGCAAAGTTACAAGGCAAAAAGTCTTTATTCTCTTGTAAATACACATGTTATGTTATGATTATCAGATTCTAATTAAAGTCATTTTACTTTAAATACCTACAAGAAAATCCAGAAATGGTAATTAAAATTTTTTGCTCAGAAAAGTATTTACATAGTGGTGAACTACTCAAGCCAACTTTGTGCTCTCAACTTTTATTTCATAATAAATCTAGATGACTCACTATTACTGAACATTTAACTAGTGCCCCAGCTCAAAATCATCAACAAACTTTCTGAGAAATTATGTATTTCAACCCTCACTGAAAATGTTTAACATATACAGATTTCTTTTCATTTTAAAATTTCTACCACAGAAACAAACTGTGCTTTTGCATACTTCTCTTTTAAAAACCTAAGTAAAAGTAGTCTCATGAACCTTATATTTAAGTCTAAATAAATACAAGCAGCCCTGCTTATGGAGTCAACTCAAGTCTCATGGCCCAGAAGAAATGTCTAGAATAAAAGCCTTCAACTTAGGTATATACACATAATCTTTTCCAGATAAATCTAAATGGGGAGAGCACAATGAAAAGGAAAAAGTGCTTTTTCTATCCCCCCGCCCCCCCACTCTGTTGTGACTAGTAATAAAAACCCTTAAGAAAAAAGCTGTGTGTTAGCTTTTGGGACAGGAAAGTAGAGAAGAAAATGTTGAGACTGTTTCCAGATCCACAATAGTAATGAGGAGGAGCAAGAAAAAAGGAGCCGAAAAGAAAAGATGAGTAGAATAAGTAAGTGCCCCTAATGGGGTATACGCTAGCTCAGTTCCCAGTGCTCTGCAAGGCAGTACTCCTGGGCCTGGGATCATTTCCCTCTCCATCCAGAATCCCAATGACCTGGGCAGGGCAGTATTCTCACAGTCTGTTTGCCTTTCTCTTGATAGCTGCTAAGCACCAGGCATGGTACCAAATAGATTATCTTTTTTCAGTCTCACAGCAACTGAGGCTTTGCCAAGTTGAGTAACTTGTCCAAGGTCACAAGCCTGGTAAGTGGAGGGTCTGGTTAGGAACCCA
>PVJC01013385.1:0-38082 GCA_004026665.1 Murina feae | reverse complement strand
CTTTAAGGCTGCCCACAGCTCCCATTGACCCAACGTCCCAGCAAGGCTGGCTGGACGCAGGTTTCTGGGGTTTATCTTCTGTAATTGATGCTGTTCCTTTAAGGCGAGGCCTTTTACTAACGAAGCCTCCTCTCTGCCTCACCTTGCAGCTTCTATAATGAAACAATGTTATACTTTTAGACTCAGGCCGGCTTCAGCTCCGAGGATTCTATGATTTATACATTGTTGCAAATGTGTTGCAAATGTGTGTTTTGCTTTCTGTCAAGGCTAAGCGAGCTGGAGCGCAGGCAGTTTCACTTTCGCTCCTGCTGCCCCTTACTCCGTGAGTGGCGGCCGCCATGTTGGCTGGGTTAATTTCTATACAGTCGCTCTGATTGGCTGTTGGCGTCCCGAAGAAACGGTTAATTTTACTATTCTGCTTTTATTAGTTTAGATATTTTTTGCGTGTGGACTTCTGTAAGTTCTTAGAGGGACCCCCAGAAACGCATGGAGTAGATTTTGGAGAATTACTGCTTTACAAGAAAAGACTTTCTGACATACTTCTTTCTCTCTGTAACTTCTCTTCGCCTTGACTTTTGCTGAGTTGGACCCTGCAGGAGCGCTGATCTGGATGGAATACTATTACTGGTCAGATCGCCACTCCTGACTGTCAGCCTCCGCACTTTGGGCACAGAGGAGAATATGTGTTCACAGCCTCACCTTGGCTTTGAGGGACAAAAGCAGCAGGGAAAGACCACAAACCTGCTAACCTTGTTGGCTTGCTCTGTGGCCTTCAGAAACTGTCACATCACATGGTCCGCAGGGACCATTAACTCTGAGTCAAGTGCTTTCCTTCTGAAGAGAGTCGTTCAGGCTTCAGGGTGGGAGAGATGGAGGCTAAACCAGGCCCTCCGTAGGTCTCTCAGACCCATGTACTCTAAACCTTCTGAGTCACAACAGTCTTTTCATTCTAATTAATAAACATTAGAAGTCAGGAGGTTTTTCTTTGTGAGTACTCTAGATGCTCCCTGTTGTAAGTTAAGTCTGGTTCTTTTTGTTTGTTTTTAATAAATATGAAGAGCTAACAACACTTCTCCCTATGCTATTGCTTTATATTTTGAAGATAATTTTATTTCCTGTATCTTCACTCCCAGCCTGCTTTAGCCTTTCTTCTTTTTTTAACCCAGTCTCTTTAGTCCATGTTTCTAAAGGGTGATTTTGCCCCCAGAATACATTTGGCGATGTCTATAGATGTTTTTGTCTGTTACAACTTTGAGGGGATTGCTGTCTAATGGATATGAGACCTTGCCTTCATTTCAGCAAATCTCTCATTAAATTTGTTTTAATAAGGTTTTCACAGAGTTTATGTTGAAATGATAGGAGTATTCTACAATGTACAAGACAGCCTCTATTGATAAAGAATTATCCAGCCCCAAATGTAGATAGTGGCAGTCCTTAAAAACTCTGCTTTAGCCCTGCCTTGTAATTTGTTACTCTTTACTAATGTTTTGTTTTTGCTGAATTGACAATTCAGTTTTACTTTGTATATTATCAAGAATTTTGGTTTTATTTCGAGAACTTTTTTTTTAGCGTGAGAAAGGGAGCGAGAAACATTGATCAGTTGCCTCCCATACGTGCCCCAACCAGGGACTGAACCTGTAACCCAGCGGTGTGTTCTGACCAGAAATCAAACCTGCTTGCTACCTTTGGCGTACGGGACAATGCTTCAGCCAGCTGAGCCACACTGGCCAGGATGGGGAAAATATTTTTATTATGATCAGAATAATTAAAAATCTAGGAGGCAGGTCAGCTTAGTTTGTACCTTAGGTTATACTGCATCATTAGTTTCTAAACGAGTGAGCACAACTACCTGATAACTTTTAAAAGTACAGATTTTTGGGCCCCAACGGAGTCTTTTAAAAAACTCCTCTAGAAATACTAAAAGTAGCCAGATTTTGGGAATCACTGACACAGCTATGTACTTATAAGCTTAAAAAATACTGATGGCTTTTAGGACTGCTACTGCACCTAGGGTGGGAGGTGGCGGCAGGCTAGAAGAGGTCCGTGGGGGGAAAAGGAGACATATGTAATACTTTCAATATAAAGATTAAAAAAAAAAAAAAAAGACTGCTACTGCAAAGATTAAATGTTCTCTGTGGCTCTCAGAGATAATGTACACGCTCCCGGGCAACCAGTTTTGTCAGTAAAACCAGTCAGTTAGCCTTCGGGTTGGCAAGGCAGAACTAGAGCAGTGGTGTCCAATAGGATTTTGGTTCTTTCCAGTTAAGGGGTGTCCAGTTTATCTTATTTGCCACAGGTTTGGCTTTTAGAAGAGAGAGATGTGAAAGGAGTTGTGGGGAAGGTATGGAGGAAAATTGCTAGTAGAGTCAAAGAAATAAAGTTCCCCTTATTTCCCAGGAGGGGAATTACTTAGTGCTAATATCTCTTGCATAGCACCCATTTGCTACCCACATTCACCACAGTACTAAGTATCCTTAAAATAGATAGCTAAGCTGGTCTAACTAACCTTACCACGGTAGTGGGGACACCAGGAAGCAGAGAGGGCTCTGTCCACTCCATTACTGCTGGCAAGAATTCTCTGGTTCTAGTCTTTCCTTACTCCTTGTTGGCCAAAAGGCAAGCTTGTTGCAGAGGAACGTTCTATAAGCTTTGTGAAGTCAGGGATCTTATCTGTCTGTTCTCCGCAGGTCTTGATACCTAGCACAGTGCCCAGCCTTCAGTAGATATTTATGAATGAATGCATGAATAACCTTTAGGTACCCACACAGTCGTGGCATTCTGTGATCCTGTACATTCTAGATGCGGCCTGCTTACTTTGTCTGTCTCTGTGGGCTTCAGTCTTTTTAGTGCGGGCTGTTCAATGAGGGGACCCAACGTGGAAAGGGTCTCTTAAAGACTGCCAGCCTCACCATAGGTGATTATGTCCCTGTTTCTGGTTTCACTGCAATGGTAAAAAGAAAATTGCAAAAGAGTTGAGCATTTGCATGAAAAAGAAAAGATTTGCATTTAAAAAACTATTTTGACTACAGTTCTGAGTAGAATGGCTTGGAGGAGGCAAGAGGGTGAATTACGTATTTGGAGGATGTGGAGGAGCTGGGGCAAGTCTAGGCAGGAATTTACAGTGGCCTGAACTCATGTGGTGACCACAGAGATTAGGGAGAATGCCAGAGAAGTGTCGGGTCTTTCAGAGTTGAGGCTAGAACCCAGACTTTATAATCCAGCACTTGTACTCTACCAATTCTCTTGATACTGTTTAAATGTCTTGAAGTCAGCTACTTTAGAAAAGTTGTAATGTATGCATCTGTGTGATGTCAGTGCATTTAGTTAAAACAATGACAGGTTTTTTAAAAACGTTGTTTGTATGTGTGTCTTTGGACAAAGAAATAACTTGACTGGAAACAGAAGAGCGAATGATATTTTTCCCATTTTGTATCTTTGGATTTTGAACTATGGGTGAATGTGTTATAAAAATAAATAATATACATGAATTTAACCTTAAGCCGGTCTGCACTTATGTTTCCTCTCTTGTCCAGAGGCAGCCACTCCAGTTTTACCCTGTGCGCCTTAGGCAGGTGTCTTTGTTTACTTTGGAAGTATATATGAGGCCAGTTGGTTTCTAGATAAAACTGGAGATTGACACAAAGTGAGGGGCCCCTTGTCTCATTTCTTACCCTTTTCCTTATACACTTGTTCGTGTGTTTTTTCAAGGTGTACAATATGACGGTTTAATATATGTATTCCCTTGTTCTCTTAGGTTCTGTGGATGCTCTGTTACTGACTGCCAGTCTATAGACCACCCTCTTGTTTCACCCTTCATTTGCTATATGGACTTTATTAAAATACTTACTCAATGAATAAACAATGCAGAGTTAGCTTCTTGTCATGTATTTTTTTGGATACCTGATCTATTAGAAGTTTTAGAGGTGTCTTTGACAGGGAGGGGATATTTTTCATGAGGCACTTTGTTAGCTTCTTTCCAAAATAAAATTAATATATTACTTTAATTAATAGAGGTGCATAGAAATGACTTATGCCAGATTGTGATTGCCTCGGAATTTGCCAATACTGTTTTTCTCATTCAATCCTAGTCTGTTTTCAAATTTTTGCCCTCTTCTTGGTGTCTCCTGTGCTTTTAGATCGTACATGGAAGTAACAACGCTAAAAATAACCTTTTGTATTTCATTTTCAGGAGCTGAAAGTCCATATATACTTTGCATGCCACCTGTGCTGTTCTCTTCTGCTCTTCCCACTAGTTCTTTTAAGTTTTCCTTTTACTTGTTGGATATTACAGGTGTTCTGCCTACATTTATATTGTGTTATACTTTAAACTTTGTCATAGTTATGTTTGAAAACTAGGTATGAAAAAGAAATTTTAAAGAAAATTGTCTCTTGAAGATATTTTGCTTTTATAAAAGTGTAACTTATCAGTTTAAAATTTAATTTGTAGCTATGGAATACCAAAGGATAAAAGCAAAGGTAAACTTAAATGTTCAGTTACCGTACCCCCCCTCAAGAAAAGCAACCTTGAAATAATATATCAGTGAAACAATTTTAGGAATTGTTTTGTTAATACTTCTGTATTGTACTTGGACAAGATTCAGAGCTTCCCTCTACTTTTAAAAAATGGGTATATAGTTATTTCCTTAACAGTAATTTCACTGAAGATCAGGAGGACCTTTTTTATTTTTTAGGGTATGCTATCTGAATGAGATATCTATCTACTGGGTTGCATACCTCTACTGGATAAGGAATAGGCACCTATAACAAGACCCTGCTATCTGGAGTTCCATCTTAACCCAGAGGCTGGATTCTATGTTTATAGCCCCTGCTGTCCAACTGGATTTTTGTGCCTATTTATATAGATCATTATAAGTTTGAAGGGTATGGATGGGGTCTGGTGAAGTGGAATATAAACCTTTAAAGCCATGTGGTTGATGGGAGAACATACTGCCAATAATATCTAATCTAATAAGGGATTAATATCCAAAACTTAGAAAGAACTTAAAAATTGATTTTAGAGAGAGGAAGGGAGAGGAAGAGAAACATTGATGTGAGAGTGAAGCATCGATGGATTGTCTCTTGCACATGGCCTGACTAGGGATTGAGCCCACAACCTGGGTATGTGCCCTGACTGGGACTTAAGCCTGCAACCCTTTGACCCGTAGGTGCACTGGGCAGTGCTCCAACCATTGAGCCACACCAGTCATGGAGATCAAGTTTTGATGTTATAAAATTTTAGCCTATCCATTGACCAGAACCCATACAGGAAACTCCATTTACAAGTTAGGTATACTATCTTTTCAGAGAGTAGGAATTAAATAATTTGTCTTACGTCTCATGTGCTTTGAAGGCCAAGAAGAGGAGGGCTGTATCTGGTGCCTGATTGCTGAACTTGATGTTATTCTTAGTTTTTATTGCGTTTTATATTTTTGTTTATCCGTCCAGTATGTTATTTTAATTCTTTCTTTTTTTTCTTTTTTCTTTTTTTAAACTAAATTTCAGCCTGGATTAAACTTAAGTTTTACACTTCTACAACTTTTTCTCTACTTCTACACTTGCTGGAATTAAAATCCATATATGAAGAGGAACTTATGTATAGCTCTAGACTTAATGTCCTGATATAAGACAATAGCTGAGTTTAGTCTTCTGGAAATAAAAGAACACATTGAAGCAACAGCTCATTAAAAATATGTCCCAACCTTACGAATGATTCCACCTATTTTGCAGAAGAGAAATAGTCCGTCAGAGCTTAGTGAATCGCCTAAAGCCACAAGTGGAGATTATATGTGTGGGCGTTATTGGGAAATCAGCAGTTCCCGTTGGGGACACATCCTTTGTTTCATTTAAGTATGAGGTGTGGGACCCCAACCTCCCCCTTCCTGCTGCCTCCGTAATTACAGCACAGAACCAAATGCCATCCTGAGTTTGAAGCTGACCATGACATCTTTTGCTCTTTTCATTTTGATCTAATCCCCACATCTGTGGAGACAGTCTTTACCTCAAGGGATTTTGTGATAATTTAGGTTTAATTTTTAATTGACAAGTTCTCTAGAAAGAAAGAAACATTCCATTTTACTTATTTCTTTTTTATTTGACTGATGTTTTGACAAAAGTTAGAACTTAGTAGAATTTTTTTTTTCATTTTGTAAAGTAAAATCCAGTATATATTAATGTGAAGGTTGGTACATGTATTACTCATCATGTAATACAGATTAACACTTATATACTTAATCAGTATAATGCCTTATATTAAGTGTGAAGATGCTTAATGATAAAATGATTATTAATCTAGAACTCAGCATTAACTGTCAAGTAGGAAAAGGTCATCAGAAATATTAAAATAATGTATTTGAAAAGTTAAGCCTAGTTCAAATGTAATGTATATTAAAAGATTTTTATAGTTTGATATGTGATAAAATGTTTTGCTTGTCTATCTTGGTCTTATATTAATTTAGATGCTTTGCAGTTTTTATCTTGCCTGGCTGTTTTTTAGATAAGATTATCTAGTTTATTTTGACAAGAACTTAATTGTAAAATAGCTTAATAGTGTTATCCCTGGTGTGCCTTAAATGACAGGTCTTAAAGGGCTTGTCTTTTAGAATCCAGGATCCACCTTTTAGCTTTTTTTTTTTTTTTTTGACATTTTCTTCTTATTGAGAGAGAAGAGATCTATTTTGAATAACATGACATATTAAAGAATTATTTTCATAACACCATTAAGTTAAATTGGCCATATAAATGATCATGGAGCTCAAGTTCAGGGTCTAAAGGGAGTAACGCTTCGGCAACCTTTGGCTCTCCTGAGAGTGAAACACTGCCAGTTGTGGTAGAGTGTTAGTTAGCAAGCCAGTGGTGCACATAACTGGTATGTTTCCTGCGTTTTGTGTACTGGTGATTATATTTAGAACTGAAGAGTGAACTGGAGCGTTTTATTAGCAGAAAGCTTCAGGTACACAAAAATTATAATTAATGTGGCTATGGAGGCTAATACTGCATCCATCTTGCTCAAATATTTGTTTTGTTTTTACTTTGTGATAATTGAATTAATCAAAAGGCTGTGTATTTAATTATAAAATAAGCCACTTATTCCCAGAAGAAAAATCGCTAGATGCGTGGAAGTGAAAATGTGTGAGAACGAATTAAATACGCGGTCTCTGCACACGGCCTTTCAGGAATATATTGAAGGGCTCCTCCTACCTTTCCCCTTTTACTCTCAGCCTTCCCTCTTTTACCCTCGAAAAGTGGGATTTCTTTGTGCCTTTGTGATCTCATGATTCCAGTTCAGCTCCTGGAGCATAAGTTTCTTTCTTGCAGTGTCTTATGTATTTACAGTGTTCAGTAAAGCTGAATAATTTTATAGCACTTTGCCAATAGGTGCCACCATCTTACAGAGTATTCCAGCCATGGCTTTAAGACTTGGTTCACATTAGAACAATTCAGTCTCGTTTTCAGTGCTTTATATGGCTTAGCATATAAAAAGAGGCTTTTGGCAGGGATAGAATTGCTTTAGAAATATAAAATAAGAATGATAAGCAGAATTAAAGTTGTGAAAAAACTGGGGGAGGGCCTTAGAGATAAAGTTTTGACTGTGTAGTTGGATTGTATCTGTTTTGCATGGTGGTAAAACAGGTTAACAAAAGCAGTGTATATGGGTAGCTAGAGAATGATCATTGCTATGCATATCCAGTCTGGGAATGTTGAATCTCAGAGCTTTGACATGTGTCCAAAACCAGGAGGCTTTCAGAGTGTTGGCCTGGTTTGGGTGATCCTGAAAAAGACAGTTTTCACTTGGATTGAAAGAGACCGAGGATTCAGTAACTAAGGAGTTTGGTAACCCACGGTATTTAGATAAATGTGATTTGCATGTTTTTTAAGAATAGCTATCACTTGTCTCAATTTTATTTCTTTGAAATTTGGTTATTTTTACATTTTATTATAAAAGAGGTAATATTTGCTTTAATGTCAGATTTTTATATCAGATCAATAAAAATATTCACTAACCTCTTAAAAATTAAGCGATTTTTTTTTGTTATATGGGTACTTAAAACTCACACATTTCTTCAGTCTTTTGTGAATCCTTCTACTAATTTGTCCTCTAGGCAAAACTAGCATGTTCATGCAGAGATAAGCTCTTTATAAGGAGGGACTCCATTATACAAACTATTTGGTGCTTTGTTTTCACTCCTGTATCTTAAAGGATGTTCCATATCAGCATATATAGCTTCATTATTTAATTTTTCTTTATTGAATTAAGGTATTACATATATGTCCTTATCCCTCCATTACCCCCCACACACTCATGCCCTTACCCCCTGTGTCTGTGTCCATTGGTGATGCTTATATGCATACAAATCCTTTGGTTGATGTCTCCCCTTACCCCCACCCTCTCCTACCTTCCCTCTCAGATTTGACAGTCTGATCGATGCTTCTCTGTCTCTGGATGTGTTTTTGTTCATCAGTTTATGTTGTTCATTATATTTCACAAATGAGTGAGATCATGTGATATTTATCTTTCTCAGACTGGCTTGTTTCGCTTAGCATAATGCTCTCCAGTTCCATCCATGCTGTTGCAAATGGCAAGAATTTCTTTTTTCCACAGTGTAATATTCCATTGTGTATATGTACCACAGTTTTTTAATCCATTCATCTACTGATGGGCACTTAGGCTGTTTCCAAATCTTAGCTACAGTGAATTGTGCTGCTATGAACATAGCAATGCATATATCCTTTCTGATTGGTGTTTCTTGTTTCTTGGGATATATTCCCAGAAGTGGGATCACTGGGTTAAATGGGAGTTGCATTTTTAGTTTTTTGAGGAAACTCCTTACTATTCTCCACAGTGGCTGCACTAGTCTGCATTCCCACCAGCAGTGCACGAGGGTTCCTTTTTCTCCACATCCTCTCCAGCACTTGTCGTTTGTTGATTTGTCGATGATAGCCATTCTGACAGGTATGAGTCGGTACCACATTGTCATTTTGATTTGCATCTCTCAGATTATTAGTGACTTTGAGCATGTTTTCATATGTCTCTTGGCCTTCCCTATGTCTTCTTTCTAAAAGTATTTAAGTCCATTGCCCATTTTTTGATTGGGTTCTTTATCTTTCTTTTGTTAACTTGTATGAGTTCCCTATAAATATTGAAGATGAAACCCTTATCGGAGATAACATTGGCAAATACGTTCTCCCATGCAGTGGGCTTTCTTGTTGTTTTGCTGTTTGTTTCTTTTGCTGTACAGAAGCTTTTTATTTTGATGTAGTCCCATTTGTTTATTTTCTCTTTAGTTTCCAGTGCCCTAGGAGCTATATTGGTGAAGATATTGCTTCAGCATATGTCTGAGATTTTGCTGCTGTGGATTCCTCTAATATTTTTATGGTTTCCCGTCTTATGTTTAAGCCTTTTATCCTTTTTGAGCTTATTTTTGTGTATGGTATAAGTTAGTGGTCTAGTTTCATTTTTTTGCATGTATCTATCCAATTTTCCGAACACTATTTATTAAAGAGACTGTCCTGATTCCATTGTATGCTCTTGCTTCCTTTGTCAAATATTAATTGAGCATAGTAGTTTGGGTCGATTTCTGGGTTCTCTATTCTATTCCATTGGTCTATATGTCTGCTCTTGTGCCAGTACCAGGCAGTTTTGAGAACAGTGGCTTTGTAATACAGCTTAATATTTGGTATTGAGATCCCTCCTACTTTGTTCTTCTTTCTCAGGATTGCTACAGCTATTTGGGGTCTTTTTTTTTTTTATTATTCCAGATGAATTTTTGGAGAGTTCATTCTAGGTTTGTAAAATATGCCGTTGGTATTTTAATGGGGATTGCATTGAATGTATAGATTGCTTTGGGTAGTGCGGACATTTTAATGATGTTGATTCTACCAATCCATGAGCATAGTATATTCTTCCATCTGCTTATGTCTTCCTCTATCTCTTTTTTCAGTGTCCTGTAGAGTTCTGAGTATAGGTCTTTTACTTACTTAGTTAAGTTTATTCCTAAGTATCTTAATTTTTTTGGTGCAATGGTAAATGGGATTTTTTTTTAAATCTTTCTTTCTGTAAGTTCACTATTGGTGTATAAAAATGCCATAGATTTCTTGGCATTTTCTTTATTTTGTATCCTGCTACATTGCCAAATTCATTTATTAAGTCTAATAATTTTACTTTATTCTTTTGTAAAAAATAGATTCTTGAGAGAGGAAGGGAGACACAGAGAGAGAAACATCAGTGTGAGATAGAAACATTGACCGGTTTGCCTTCCACACGTGCCCAAACACGGGACTGAACCTGCAACCCAGGTATGAGCCCTGGCCAGAACTGAATTTGCAACCTTTTGGTATATAGGATGACGCTCTAAAAACACTGGCCAGGGCGAGTTAGTTCATTTTTCTTTTATTTTTTTTAAAATATATTTTATTGATTTTTTTACAGAGAGGAAGGGAGAGGGATAGAGAGGTAGAAACATCAATGAGAGAGAAATATTGATCATCTGCCTCCTGCATACTTCCCACTGGGGATGTGCCCGCAACCAAGGTACATTCCCTTGACCGGAATCGAATCTGGGACCTTTAGTCCGCAGGCCAATGCTCTATCCACTGAGCCAAACCGGTTAGGGCTTAGTTCGTTTTTCTTAAGGACTACATGGTGCGTGTTGGAAATCCATCATATATAATTGACAATATAACTTCTTAAATCGATATAGAGATTATTTTAATATAAGCAAAAAAGTGAAAACCTGGTATCTTGTTATATTGAAATGCTTGGATTCTTTGTCAGCATTATGGTATTGATATAAATGATTTTTCTGAATTCATTTTGTTCATAGTTAGAGTTTGCAAACAACTGCTGATTCACTATTCTGATTTTTCTATAAAGGAATAGATTAAAAGTGAGATTGTTATCTTAATACAGCAGTAGTAGATAGTGCAGTGGCCTTTTGTGTGTGGAGTGTTACTAAACAATAAATCACTGGCCGTAGCTGGTTTGGCTCAGTTGATAGAGTGTCAGCCTGCAGATCCCGGGTTACGGGTTCAATCCCCAGTAAGAAGACATGCAGGAGGCAGCCAATCATCACTGATGTTTCTATCTCTCTCTCCCTCTCCCTTCCTCTCTGAAATCAATAAAAATATATTAAAAAAAAAATTCACCACTGGTATAGGAATGTGTGATGTCTGAGAGGCTGAGGGAGTTTAAGAAGGGGTGTTATGAGAACTTACATTGGGAGCAGTGAGGGGGGTTCTTGGACCTTTCCTGCGCAGCCCTGGACTTTGTCACAGATGACACAGAGTGGCATTTGTGTAATGAATGCTGACTTCTGTTTAGCTGAAACAATAGAGTGCTTTAATAATTTTTACAGCTTCTCTATTATAATTACCTTTTCAATCTTCTTTGTGAATATAAAGTATATATTATATTATAATTAATGCTCACATTTAAAGGAAAAGATTGCAAACAGAACAGTAAAGCTCTTCTGATGGTTTTGTTTTATTCATCGGCTTTAAGTTAGTTTCAGCCCTTCAGAGTTTCCTTAGTCATATTTGGCAAATATGTTTTTCTATCTCCCGTGGTCATGAAGTGAGTACACATGCAAAATGTAGTTACACTGAGTTCTGTCAGATTGGGTCCTAAGCATCCAGCCATGTAACTGGCTGATGTAAGATTCAGAAATAACTCCAGTAATTTCTAAATATTATTTCATTTATTTTGTTTTCTCTAATGTCATCAAGTCTTGCACACCTACCTATTTATGCATTAATGAGTGGAGGACTTTTTCTTTAAAGGAAGGACAGACTAGTAATCTTGAGGATTTATAAAAACTGGGTAATCCACTTAACTAAGGCAATGATAATTATGGTGTCTTGGGAACAGTGGCTGTAACCTGCATCATAAGACGTACTGTTTTTTAACATAATTTTGTTAAGTAGTCTTAATTCTAGACTCACACCCTTTAGGAGAAACTTAACACAGCCTGCAGCCTGCCTTTCACACGCACTGCCTTCCTCCTCCAACCTCCTTCCCGTGTACTCCCCTCGGTAGAGACTTTGGGAGCATAGCTAGTATTAGTTACCTGGTTTTTCAGCTGCTTTTCACATTGCTCTGAAATGTATTCTTGTACAATTCTAGATTCTTCATAAATATCACTGCTTTATGTCTCTGGTCATTTATAAATGGATAATTTTACAAGGTAGCCTGCTTTTCTTTTTCTAGTGAGAATAAAAATATCTCTTTTGCCCTGGCCGGTGTGGCCCAGTTGGTTGAATGTCGTCTGAGCACCAAGAGGTCCCTGGTTCAATTCCTGGCCAGGGCACTTGCCCAGGTTGTGGGCTCCATCCTCAGTAGGGGTTCTGGGGGAAGCAGCCAATCCATGTTTCTCTCTCATGGATGTTTCTCTTTCTCCTTCTTCCTTTCTATGTAAAATCAATAAAACATTTAAAAAATATCTCCTTTCTCTTTTTTATTCTTAAGGTGCAGCTTTGATGATGATTATGACATCAAAAGTTTTCAGATTTTATTACTTTCCTTTGTACATTTTCTCTCTCTCTCTCTCTTTCTCTCTCTCTCTCTCTCGTGCACACACGCACACACATACCACTGTGAAGAAGAGAAGTTGGATATTCATATCTCTTTTACAGATGAGGACAGTAACAGAGCTAGAAATGATTTGCTTAAAGTTGCATAGCTTAGTTAGGAATGGAACCATATCACCAACTAGATCATTTTATTCCCAGACTAATGTTTTTTACAATGTACTATGCTGTCTACCTTGGATATTTAAAAAGTTTTTTCTTAAACAATTCCTCTGATAGAGAAATTCTTAGTAAATACCCTTCTGTTAGATATATATTATTCCAAAATAATTTTTTAATATGTTTTTATTGATTTCAGAGAGAAGAAGGGGAAGAGAAAAGGGGAAAGAGAAATATCAGTGATGAGAGAGAATTGTCTATTGGCTGCCTTCTGTATGCCCCCCACTGGGGATTGAGTCTGCAACCCAGGCATGTGTCCTGACTGGGAATCTAACCATGACCTCATGGTTGGTGCTTAACCACTGAACCACACAGCCAGGCACCAAGATAATTTTTTAAAATATATTTTATTGATATTTTTACAGAGAGGAAGGGAGGGAGATAGTTAAGAAACATCGATGAGAGAGAAACATCCATCGATGAGAGAGAAACAGCTACCTTCTGCACACGCCCTACTGGGGATGTGCCCGCAACCAAGGTACATGCTCTCCACCGGAATCAAACCTGGGACCTTTCAGTCCGCAGGCCGACGCTCTACCCACTGAGCCAAACCAGTTAGGGCCAAGATAATTTTTTAATTGTTCCCACTTGTTGAACATTTAGGTTTTTTAGTTTGTCACTATAAAAACAATATTGAGTGGATATATTCTTGTTTTCCTTTTGGGTAGATTCCTGGAAGATGTCTTGGATCAAACATATAAACATTTTAAAGATTTTTGAGCATTGCACAATTGTTTCCCCTGAGGGGATGTTCTGATTTCATTATTCCTTCATAGTAACCTACTATCCAAATAACAGAAAGCTTGACAGGGTGTAATTATAGCCTTTGCCTCCGGAGATTGGAGTCACTGGTTGTTATTTGTTAGTTTAACGGTTATCATCAACACCGTTTCTATAAAAATTACCTGTTTTTTGTGATGGCAGTAGGAGATTTTGAGATTATGATCTTTTGTATTGTTTTGCTCTTTTCCTGATCATGTAATTTATGACAGCAGTTCTGTAAGGACATCCGTATTTACATTTACATTCAACTGTTTCCATTTCCTGCAGCTCAACTGAACAGAAAAAAAAATTTAAATATTAGGAACCATTGTTTTTAATTAGTAAATCACCTCAAATGGCTAGGAGATGGTGTCAGTTTATAGAACCAGAAAGAGGTATTTTATGAGAGTTATAATTAACATTTACTCACTTAGGGTAGGAGACCAGTAAATTCAAGAGTCACATATGTTTGAATTAAATACCCTCTGTCCCTCATTGTACATATGGCCAGGACAATTAATTTAGACATCTTTGGGCCCTGACTGGGAGCTGAACCGGTGAGCCTTTTGTGCACGAGACACGCTCAACCAATTGAGCCACACCAGCCAGTGTATTATTCATCTTTTTTAACCCCCTCAAAAATATTTCCTAAAGATGAGTGTTTTGGGGAAGCCCGATGTTTGCTTCCAGTCTTAAAGCTTAAAACATATTTAAATTTCTCAATTCATTGATTTGCATAGCTGATTCCTCTTCCTGGGAGAGTCCTACCAGAAGGCTATTCCCAAGATACCTGTATGGGTAACTTCTCTTTCAGGTTTTGCTCAACTCATTCTCAAATGCGTTCTGCTTAATTGCCTCATTTAACACTAGAGGCCCGGTGCACAAAAACTGCACTGTTGGGGCGGGGGGGAGTCCTTCAGCCCAGCCTGTGCCCTCTTGCAGTCTGGGGCCCCTGGGGGGATGTCCACCTGCCGACTTAGACCTGCTCCCCCCAGAGTTCAGGCCTAAGCTGGAGGTCAGACATCCCTCTTGCAGTGTGGGGCTCTTGCAGTCCAGGACCCCTCACTCCTTACCACCTGCCTGCAGCAGAGGCGGGAGAGTCTGCTGCCACCACTGCTACACTTGCCAGCTGTGAGCCCAGCTTCTGGCTGAGTAGCGCTCCCCCTGTGGGAGCACACTGACCACCAGGGGGCAGCTCTTGTGTTGAGCGTCTGCCCTCTGGTGGTCAGTGTGCATCATAGCAACCAGTCGTTCTGCCATTTGGTCAATTTGCGTATTAGGGCTTTATTATATAGGATCACAGTCTTCCTTCCCCATCTGAATTTTTCATACCCTGCTTTCCTTTTTCTGTAGTATTTTCCACTTCCTAACATTCTATTATAATTTATTTACCTATTATGTTTATAGTTTACTAAAGGCCCTCACAGCCACGGCAGCTTGCCTCAGGCCTCACAGTCGCAGGAGCTGCCTTAGCCCTCATAGCTCTGGCTTCGTCCAGAAGGTTGGAAGGTCGTTAGGCTGTCTGGTCTAATTAGCATATTATGCTTTTAGTATTATAGATTGTCTCTTCCCTCAAATAGAAGCTCCACGAGGTAATCTTTGTCTGTGTTGGCACACCCGAAATATCTAGACCAATATGTGATTCCAGTCAGCAGTCAACACTGGCTAAATGAGGAATGTGTGGAACCAGAGAGAGCCTTTTAATTTAAAGTACATTTGTTTTTTATATTTTATATAAAATATTTTATATATTTATTGTTTACACACGTTAGTGAGTTCATTGAACACTTCTATTGCTTTTGTAGGCTATATTTAGTAAATGGAATTGAACCCAAGCATCTGGTTCCAGATTTGGGTCACTGACCATTGTACCACATTGCCTCACAGTAGACTTTTTGTTGGCCTTTGTAATGTTTTCTATGCATTCTTACTATCTCTTGCTTCATTTAAAAATATTTTTTTATTGATTTCAGAGAGGACGGGAGAGAGAAATAGAAATATCAATGATGAGAGAGACATTGATTGACTATCTCCTGAATGCACCACACTGGGGTTTGAGCCCACAACCTGGGTATGTGCCCTGACCCAGAATCAAACCATGACCTCCTGATTCATAGATAAAACACTGAGCCATGTCTGTTGGGCTTGCTTCATATTTAACCTGTTATTTTTATCCTAGTACTTAAATCTAACCCTGTCTCATGCCTAGTTTCTAAAGAACACATGTCTGTATATGATTTGGGGGTAGGCACCATCTTCATCCATGTACTTCTTCTCTGTCCCTATCTTGGTTTGCTACCGTTATCACTCCTATTATAGAAATCAGCATTCTCATCCTGTGATCAGAGAGCAAAATTATCTCATCCTTGTTACTAACCATTCAGTGCTGGATCACAAAGGAGCTCTTAGGAGTTCTAGAAATCCCTCTTGTCAGCCTTGAGCAGGTTCATATATTTCAAACTTCATATATTAATTTATTAAAGTAGTTTCCACCTGTTCCCTCTGAGGAATCCATTGGTAGGAAGAAATGAGGCAGAAATATAACAGGACTTTGCACACTCACAAATGGTATGGTAGTATCAACGTTTACATAATTTAATACATGTATCTCAGTAATGTAATTGGTATCTAAGTTAAAATTTAGCATTTAATATTTGCAAGAATTAATTTATCAAGCAACTAAACAAGTGATGTCAATTTAAAGAGAAAAATAGGTAAGATCACACATTTTTATAAATTAGTAAAGATATTTTGCCTTTGTTATATTTAGTTCTGAAAAGAGGACTACGTAGGATAGGGGGACTGGGAAGAGAGATTATCACAGTACAAGAAATGGGACACTTATGCTTGAGCAGTGTGGCTCAATGGTTGAGTGTCGAC
Organism: Murina feae; assembly: GCA_004026665.1. Lineage (NCBI taxonomy): Eukaryota > Metazoa > Chordata > Mammalia > Chiroptera > Vespertilionidae > Murina > Murina feae. The sequence goes on along the minus strand of PVJC01013385.1, from coordinate 21,699 downwards.
CTGTGAACTAGGAGGTCATGGTTCTGTTCCTGTCAGGGCATAAGCCCAGGTTGGGGACTTGATCTCTAGTGGGGGCATGTAGGAGGTAGCCAATTAATAATTCTCTCTCATCATGTTTCTATCTTTCCCTCTACCTTCCTCTCTGAAATCAATAAAAGTATATTTTAAAAAAGAAATGGGCACTTATGCCTCCATTTGACAACTGCCTAGTCTAATAAAAAGCAAGTGAAGTAGTTGGGAATAGATTCTTTTCTTTTAAATATATTTTTATTGATTTCAGAGAGAGAGAGAGAGAAACATCAATGATGAGAATCATTGATCAGCTGCCTCCTGCATACCCCCCAGTGGGGATCGTGCCTGCAACCCATGCGTGTGCCATGACCAGAATTGAACCCTGACCTTCCAATTCATAGGTCCACACTCAACCACTGAGCAACACTGGCCAGGCAGAGAATTAAGTCTTAAAAAAGGCTCTAGTTGTTCAGGGCCATTTAGCCTGGAAAGAAGAGGGGAGAGCTATGACTTGGCATAGCGTTTTAGTGATGAGGAAGATTATTGACTATCAGACTTTTAAGCTACTTGTTTTGCCTCAGGCAATTGAGCCTGCCCCCCCCCCTTTTTTTTTTTGGATAGGACACAGTGGAGGTCTTTTCTCAGGAACTGCTCAAGGATAAGTTCACAATGACAATAAAGCTGTGGACTGGCTCCAAGCCTTGGCTTACTCAGTTAGTACACTGGGGAAATGTTGACCTTGGCACTGACCAGAGCACCGAATTCTTTTCTTTGCATTGTTTTGCATCTCTTGCAAACTACTGCTGGATTGTGCTCTACCAGATAGTGATAGTACACTGAATACTCTGCTAAATATGGAATAGGCTTTTGAAAGAATTAATTGCAGACAAGGTAAGCAAAATTATTTTTAGTACAAAAAAATTTATCCCATGGATCCTTTAAACTGCAAAGTCCCCTAATGCTTCTAAGTATGATTGATTATATACAGTGTTAAGAAACAAATATATTAAATATAACAAGGAAATCTCTTGGCAGTGTGTAAACATACACCCAACCTCACTCCATTTCCGTATGAACTAACATTATCAAATGGTATATATGTGTACCATTACATGCACAGTATATAATACAAGTAAATGGCGCAGAGTTTATTATGTTATCTTTTATTGATTGGTAACTGGATTGTATTGTTGAGAGATAAGTAATCTTTATGATACAAGTTCTTTTAAATTTTTATAAATTGCTTTATGGTCTGGTAGTGGTCAGTTTTCATAAATGTTAACATATACTTTTTCATATACCATATAATTTATATACGTACACATGCATTTGTGTATATCCTATATAATAAAGAGCTAATATGCAAATAGTCGCACGCTGCCATGGAGTAACGGCTCAGACTCTTAGTAGAGAGGAATGGGGACCAACCAGGCACAAATGAGCTCACGAGAGAGGAATGGGGACCAGTCAGGCTGCGGCCTGGGAGAGGGACAAGCTGCATGTCCCACGATTCTGGGCTCCTGCGGCCCAGGCAAAGCTGCCTGCCCATGGTCCTCTGTGGCTAGCCAGCCTGGGTCCTGGGGGCCTGTGACCGGGAGGAGGGAATCCTGGGTCCCAGGTGCGGGGCGAGGCAGATGTGGTTAGGGGCAATCAGGCAGGCAAGCAGTTAGGAGCCAGTGGTCCTGGATTACGAGAAGCAGTTGGACATCCCCCAGGGGGTCCCAGATTGGAGAGGGTACAGGCCTGGCTGAGGGGACCCCCTCTCCTCCCCCCGTGCACAAATTTCGTGCACCAGGCCTCTAGTGTGTGTGTGTGTGTGTGTGTGTGTGTGTGTGTGTGTGTAAATTAGAGTGCCACAAGAGATTTAGGTCCTACAGAAAATTGAGTGCTCTTCTCAGTTCTCCCAAGTATGGCACATAGCTGGTATTACTTTAGATGCATAGGAGCTAAGGCATCCATTGTATGTAAAGAGTAGAAAGAAATAAACATGATAGCCCAGCTGGTGTGGCTTAGTGGTTGAGCATTGACCTATGAACTGGGAGGTCATGGTTTGATTCCCAGTCAGGGCACATGCCCAGGTTGCAGTCTCAATCTGCAGTAGAGGGGCATTCAGGAGGCAGCTGATCAATGGTTCTCTCTCATCATTGATGTTTCTGTCTCTTTCCCTTCCCATCCTCTCCAAAATCAAATTTTAAAAAAGAAATAAGCATGATGAACTACTGAAGATTTTTATAAATGACTAAGTTTATATCTGCATACTCATACCCATCATCAATACAGCCTATTTTCTAGATAGCCGTATATTTTGAATAGCTGTGATTTGATTTATTAATTTTTAGATGAAGTAAGGTGCTTTTTAAAAATCTTCGTTGATGTAAACTTACATGCCATACATTTACATTTAAAGTATGCAAGTCAGTGTTTTTTAGTAAGTTCACAATGTTATGCAACCAATACTATCTAATTTTAGAACATTTTTATTACCCCCAAAAGAAACCCATTAAGCAGTCACTTCTCATCCTCCCCCACTCTCCCTTTTCCCACAAACAAACACTGAACTATTTTATGTCTGGATGGTTTTGCTTATTCTGGACATTTCATATAAATGCAGTCATACAAAATGTGGTCTTTTGTGTCTGGCTTTTTTTCACTTAGCATAATGTTTTCATGGTTCATCCATGTTGTAGCATGTCGTTCCTTTTATTGCTGGATAATATTTCATTGTTTGGATATATCACATTTTCTTTATCCATTTATCAGGTGGACATTTGAGTTGTTTTTGGTTATGAGTAATGCTCTACAAACATGCAAGTATAAATTTTTGTATGAGTGAATGTTTTTATCCAAGAAAATGTTCTTCAACATAGCTATCACCCAGTCCAAAATGGCATACAACTCACATCAGAACCGTTTCATTTGTAATTTGTTCTGAGATTTATATATATTTAAATATATTTTATTGATTTCAGAGAGGAAGGGAGAGGGAGAGAAAGATAGAAACATCAATGATGAGAGAGAATTGTTGATCACAACCCACATGGAGACTGAGCCTGCAACCCAGGCATGTGCGCCATGATCCCCTGATTCATAGGTTGACCCTCAACCACTGAGCCAACACCGGCCAGGCTTGTTCTGAGATTTAAATGGTTGGTGGTAGGGGCAGAATGGTCTATAGGGGAACTAATATTTATTGAGTGTCCACCCTGGACCAAGCACTTCGTTGGGAGCTCTGCATACATCATCTCACTTAATTCTGTTAACAGTCCTGTGTGACAAGTACCGGTTTCCTCATTTTACAGTGGACAAACAAGGACCCAAGAACTTTAAATAATTTGTCCAAACAGTCATAGCTGATAAAGTGACGAGCCAGGCTTACAGTATAGATGCATCCGACTTCCATAGTATCACACAGAAATGGAGGAGTCAAAAAAGTTTAAACATAAGAAAAATTTTTAATGGGTGGTCTTACTTCTTTTACCAAATCAGGTCTTTCCAATGACTTACTTTTCTTTCTTTCCTTTACTTGATGATACTTCTTTTCTACTACTGAAGAGGCGGTTGCTCTATGCCTGTATATTCAGTAGTAAATCTTTTGGCCGAGTGAGGGTCTTTTGTCCAAGCACAGTCTTATATGAAGCCTGATTGAGTATAACCAGTAAAAGCAGAGTTGCTCTGGTTGAAGCTTAGAGAATTTCCTAGAATTACTAATGGTTGTGGTATAGTTTTTAGTCTGGAAACGAGGAAAAACATTTCTCACACAGCTTGCTAATTTCCAGATGGTAGTCCTTAAACAACTGGCAAATTAGTAATTGGAATTTGTATTCACATGTCTATTTTTAACTGATAGTTTGTTTAGATAATATTTTGATGGGGGACTCTTAACATATCAAATGGTTGCTGTTTAACTTCAAGAATAAAAAAAAACACACAAGTACAATGTAGAAATGTCATTTAGACTGTGGTAAAACCTTTCATGGAAACAGCGTGTATCAGAAGTATTAACACTAGCACAATGTATTGATGAATCCAGTTCAAGGATCATAATGCGTGTACTTAAGTGATCTTACATTAGTTTAGAGTTGCTTTGTAATATTCTGATTTCAGGTAAATAACCCAGTACTTTGTAAGCATTCAGCCTAGGTAAAAATCTCTTGGGCATAAGACTGGCTTTGAAAAAAATATTTATTAAGAAGTTTAAAAATATTTATTAAGAGGTTTATAAGGATGTATCTCACCTATGTAACAGTTAAATTTGCTTTTAAAAGTTTTAGTGTGGTGGTTTGTGGTTCTGGTGGAGACATCAAGTAGCAACAGTTGCTGCTGCTGACTGGAAATCATCTCATTTACTATGTATTTTTTGGATATGGGTTTCACTGTATGTAACAGAGACCCCATATAACAAGTACTTAAACAAGACAGAAGGTTATTAATATGTCATTTTTAATAGCCAGCACTAGTATGGCAACTCCGCCCATGAGGTCGGGCTTTAGGCTCTCCCTGTCCTGACCCCTCTCTGTCCTTGGATCCGGCCATCACCCATGGTCCGAGATGGCTGATCACCACAGTCCCATGTCAACCATCTGGAAGGAGAAAAGGAAGGAACATGCTCTTTCCCTTTAAGAGCAGGACCTGGAAGTTGCACACATTCTTTTCGCCCAGACCAAATTGGCCACACCTAGTTATGAGGGGACTGGGAAATGTGGTCTTTACCCTGAGTGGTTGTTTTGTCCAGCTAAAAGTTTTATTATGGACGACCTAAGAAGAGATGATGGGGGTCACTTGTTCTCTTTAAAGTCCTTAGCACACAAACTGCTTATGCTTGGCTTTTATAATGATGTTTCCTCCTCTTTCATGTTCTATTAAAACATAATTACATTCTTTAAAAAGCTTTATTCTGAAAAAAAAAACGACATTACAGAAACACTTATTTCAAATGGAAAAGGGAATAGGAAATAATATTTTAAATTGACAAAGTATTTTAATCCAAGAGTAATAATAAACTTACAATTCTAAGTATATAACTGTAACACCTTATAAACATAATTGAACATATCCAACATTTGGTTGTTTCTAGCCTTTCTTCTGGAATAATGGCTTTTTCTTACCACTACTGTCATTAATATTCACATTTCCATATATAGTGACAGCATTCAAAGTTTGTTATATTTTCTGTAATTATTTTGGGATATGTGGTGGGGTGGTGGTGTTTGGGGGATGAATTTAGGGAAAGAATGGTATACTTGGTTTTTCATTATTATTGAGGATAAGTAGCAGTAGTGTTTTTTTTCCTTTTCATTCCTAACTTACTTTGTGATTAGTACATTGAGTGAAGTACAGGAAATATCTGTTCAAACTCTGAAGTATTATTCCTTGCATTGTTGTTTTTGCTATTTTAAGAAGGAATTTGCTGTTGTTTTTTTTCCTTCCAAGTGAAACTACAGGAAAGAAGTAGATCTTTTGGTAATGATATTAGAGATTTAAATATCTCTATGGGAACAATAGGCACACACATTGCGGACAGAGCTAAACCATACTATGTCAGACAAACCAAAACTTACAGCTTCTAAACAGAGGTGGCTAGGTATTTATAAAATTAGAAGTCATTCATAAGAATCCTTAAGCAGTTTATCGTATTTCTTTCTCTTACTCTCCTTTTTTCTTTTTTTCCATTGTTTTTTAGAGAGTAGAAGGGATGGGGAGAGGGAGAGAGAGAGAAACACTAATGTAAGAGAGATATATCTATTGGTTGCCTCTCACACAAGGCAGGAATCAACCCTGCAACCTAGGTATGTGCCCTTGATCAGGAAGCGAATGCGAGACCCTCTGTGTGTGGGCTGATGCTCTAACCACTGAGCACACTGCCTAAGGCTCCCCCTTTTTACCTGCTAAGTATATCGGCTCTTGCACAATTGACACACCATAGTCACCTTTCTATTAATTACAAATCACATTTTTATTCTTTGTTCGTCGTCGTCCCCCCCCCCCCCCCCCCCGCCCAGGGAGCCTCTTTTCCTAAGAATATCATTAATATTTAACATTTATTCTTTTGCTGAAACTGCATTGAGGGGCATGGGTTGTTTTTATTTAATCTTTAAAAATAGTGACCACCAATTATTTACTTTAAATTTGCCCCAGTAAAAGAGGAACCAGCCCCAGCAGCTGATGTCTTTTATTATTGTTTGACCTAGGGTGTGCCCTTTGGGTTTAGGAACTCCCTTTTCCTCCCCACCACTGCCCGCGATGGTTTTATCCTCTCCCTCCCTCTGCTCTCCTGGCGATCCATACCTTCAGCCACTCTTTTACAGGCCTGATCCCCCCTCAACTTCCACTGCCAAAGCTGTTCCTTGCACCAGCAATAATCTCTTCTTTTATAGTCTCTGCCCCTCTCCCAAAACCTTAGGAGACAATGACCACAAAAATGTTAGTTTCTAGTGTTTCCTCTAAAACATAAATCCACCTTCAGTCTTCTCTATTCTTTATCACTTTCTCATGGTTCTGGTTTTAATGGTTTTTTCTTGGTCTTTAATAGGCTCAGAGTGAGAAAAGAAGAACGGGTAGGGAAAGTAGCAGAGAATTAGCCTAGCAGGAACCCTTTTATGTCCTCCTGATCGCCTTTCCCGGATACCTCTCAGCTCTCGCTCCTTTGGAATCCTGTCATTTCTTCCTGACAGTGATGTGTTCTGCCATCCAAAGATGAATCCGAATGTATTTCCTTAGAAACTTTATAAAATTATAGAAATTGGGTTGATAGTAGTGCAAATCATTACTTAACAACTATGTATTATTGCTTGCTTGATGGAATATTGATCAGTAAGTACTTGCTAGCCTGGGTCCCATCCTCCCACCCTCCTTTTCTGTTAAACCCCAGCTCTGTGTTATGCACACCATCAGCCTTCTCCCAGGGACTGCTGGAGAAAATCACAACTGGAGACTGGTGCCGCTGTAATTAATTTCCTGTCTTCTTGGACCCTCTGCAGTGCCTGCCTGACAGACACACTCTACATTTCTTTAGTTAACTCCCTTTGCCATTAGAGTAGCAGATGTCATTTTTGAGTGCTTAGGCACTGTGAACTTTGCATGTATTATCTCTTTAATTTTTATAACAAATGTAGGCTCTATCGTCTTTGTTTCACAGTTGAGGACATTGAGGCTTAGAGAGGTTGACTTTTTTTAGAAACAACTGGCAGAGCTGGGACTGCAGTCTGTATCCCATTCCTAGTGGCACTGGTATCTCTACTAAAACGCTCTCCCCAGCTCTCCAGTCCCTCAGTGAAGGGCTGCTGAGAGGCAGCTTTGAGTAGTGAAGAGCCTGGCACTGGAGCCAGGCCATCTGGTTTGAAGCTGGCTCTCCCGTAAATGTGTCCTTGTGCAGTTCACCACTTCTTCCTGTGCTTCACTTTCTCACCTGGAAACTGGGACCAATGATAATATTTGAGGATTATTTTGAAGGTTAAGTGAGTTAACACATGTGAATGCATTAGATAAGTGGTATCTGACAGGAGATAAGACCTAAATGAGTGTTAAAGGGAAAAACAGACAAAAAAAACCCTTTACTCTGACTCCTACGCAGAAAGAAATGTAGAGGTCGTCAAACCAGAGCGCTGCCCCCAGTGCTCCCTCAGCGTCAGTACTCATTTATCCATCCATGTCTCCTTTCATAGAGAAAAAGCTATCGGTAAAGTTTTACAGTGCTTCCAACCTTTTACACATCTTGACAGATACTGAAGAAGACATTTGTTCAGTGCAATGGAATAAAAAGGCTGTTTGGTACTTGAGGTAACTGCCTCAGGGTATCCAGCTCCTCTGAGCTCTGACAGGCTGCCCTTAGGACTGAGGGTAAACCTTTCCACACCCATAGAGCACCCACAGAGCAAGGACACAGAGCTCCCCAGCATAGGTTGGGAAGCCCTGGAACCATCCCCGTAAGATAACCTGTGCCTCCAGCTTATTCTTTCTAATCTTTTCAGGAACTTAAGTCTTTTATATCAGTTACCTTGTTCCTTCACTATTTTTAATGTTACTCTCCTACTTAAAGCTCTTGAATGGCTTTCCCTTTATTTATAATTGAATCCCAAATCCTTCAAATGGTCTCCAGGGCCCTACAGGATTGGGCTCCCGCCACCTCCCCAGCCTCATCTCCACACCACTAGCCACGCTGCCTTTCAGCTGCACTCCCCCCCAGACCCATCCCACTCAAGTCTTCTAAGGAGGTCTGCGTAGCATATCACTGTAGGCCCCTTGTCCTCAGCTGTTGTTTCATTTTAAGTTTTCATGGGACTCAGCTTAAATATCACTTCCTCAGAGCCTTCCCCAGCTGCCCAGACTAGGTCATGTCCTGGGTTTGAACTCTGCCTGGCTCTGAGCAATGTGCCTGCTGAAATCTCTGTCAGAGCTCTCTCAGCCCCCTAGACAACTTTTGCTAGCCCTTATCAAACTTGTAATTAAGTCATTAATTATATCATTATTTTTAGATGTCTCTACACCAGAAGAGCCTATATACTTAATGATGATGACTGTAAATTTTGGGACCTTGTGATCTTCTGTCCTATACTCAAAGTAGTGCTTTGGAAGTAGAAAGTTCTTAGTATATGCTTGTTGAGTCTGTTTCAACCTTTATCTAGTAGCTATTTCTACATAACATAAATTTGTCCATCTTTAAGAAAAAGGGGTGGGGGGAGGCTTACTCTTGTTGACCCTATAAGCCTTCTGTCAATATTGCCCCATGTCTTGTTCAGTTTATAATAAACATATTGAAAGAAAAAATAATCTGCCCTGAGTAGTTCAGTTGGTTAGAGCATTGTCCCCATATACCACCAAGGATGAAGGTTTGATCCCTGGTCAGGGCACATACAAGAATCGACCAATGAATGCATAAATAAGTATAACAACAAATCCATCTCTCTCTCTCTCTCTCTCTCTCTCTCTCTCTCTCTCTCTCTCTCTCTCTCTATATATATATATATATATATATATATATATGTAATTTACAAATATAAAATTTCTCTTCTTCCTCCCCCTCCCCCTCTTCTTCTCCCCCCTCCCTAAAAATCAATAAATAAAAAAATTTAAAAACTCGTTCTTCATTGGGCCACTGGTGATCTAGCTGTAAATTCAGCAGGTATTTTTCAATCTTTATTTTACATGTAATGACAGTGTACATTATTAATCTCCTTTTCTCTTTCCCTCTTCCTCCTCTCTCATTTCCCCCTATTCCTTCCTGGTCTCCTTTTTCCTCTGCCCAACCTTTAAATGTCAGTTTTTAAAGGATTCCTTTTCTGGTCCTCTCTTCTCAGACAGTATTCCTTCTGATGATATCATGCACACCCCAGCTTTCAGCTACCACCTCCTACACTGAGGGTGGAAATCTATATATCTGTCCTAGAGCTTATCTTTCGATTGCCTACTAGATAGCTTCCCTCGGTTTTGACTTGCCACACATAACAGCGCCAGGCAAGGGGCATGCATTGAATATGAACCCAGAGCAGCCGTAGAGCCCACTTGATCCTCATTCCTACGGACGAGGAAACTGAGGCTCGGAAGAGCGTAATGGCTGGCCTAGGACTAGAGGGCCGACTGGGCGCAAAACAGGAAGAAAAAACATGTTTCCCCACACCTAGGCTCCAAGGCTATAATTTGTGCCAAACACATGAAGATAGTCTGTTTTCAGTCTCATTAGAAAGGCCATTTCCACTCTCTCCTAACCAAGCTGCTTATTTTGTAATCCACACACTGTAGCTGTGACAGTGCTCTCCCTCCTGTGTTTTGCCCTGCGTGTCTTTGGTTTCCAGAGCAGTATGAATCAGCCATACTGTTTAAAAGTTTTCACGTCACATCTGCACTTGTAAGAGGCATACTTAGATTACTTATTTATGTTTATTAATTTGAGGGAGAGAAAGAGAAAGAAAAACATCGATTTGTTGCTCCACCTATTCATGCATTCATTGTTGAGTCTTGGATGTGCCCTGACCAGGGATCAAAACCGCAACTCTGGCACATCTTAGCTACCCAGCTAGGGCCCAGACTTAGATTTCTGACCAGTTGTTAATCTTATCGACACCACTGATAACGAAGCCTGACACATCCACTGCCTAATTTTCTTTACAACGCATAAGAGAAAGTTTACTTACTGATAGAAAGTTACAGAGGTAGGAAAAGTGAGCCCATTGGGTGAGGAATCAGGAAACACGTTACAGAGGCAGAAGAAGGGCCCTTGGAACTTAGGAGGAAGGGAGAAAGGTAAAGGTACGTGGGGGGAAGACGGGTCAGGAAAGGCACAGGCATGCTCCCGAAAGGGAGAGGGCCCTTACTGCCTAAGTTAAAAAATCATTCTGATGATGTCAGAATAAAAGCAGATTTCATTAAACATACCTAACTGCTCTTTCAAGAAACCGTTTTGTGTTTTGTGTTGTTGTTTTTTGGGGTTTTTTTTTTTTGGTTTTGTAAGGAAAATTAAAGATGAAAGTCAGGTAAAAGAAGGACCTATAAAAAATTACCTTTTTTTCTCACTTTTTTCCTCCTGGACATTTTCAGTTTCAGCCCTAAATTAAAATCACAAACGACATCCATAGTTAGATGCATATAATCCTGTTTTGTGCATACTGGCACTGTTTTATGTACATACATTTACATATATCCATTTTAACTAATATCTGTTCATTTCTAGTGTAGAAACTTGTGCCTCCTCTTGGATGTCATTTTTTCTTCTTTCAGACTTTAGCACCCACAGGCACTAACACTATTAATGCTGGCTCTCATTGCTGAGGGCCTAGCACCATACTGTGTCTTTGGAGTCACTTAATGCATTTTCTCCTTTTCTTTTTTAGTACATATGTTTTTTATTGACTTCAGAGAGGAAGGAAGAGAGAGGGAGAGAGATAGAAAATCAATGGTGAGAGGGAAACATTGATTGGCTAAGCCTCCTGCACACCCCCCAGTGGGATACAGCCTGCAACTCCGGCATGTGCCCTTGACCAGAATCAAACCTGGGACCCCTTTAGTCCACAGGCTGATGCTCTATCCACCGAGCATAACCAGTAGGGCCTCTTCTTTATTTTTTTTAATTCATTTTTTGCAGAGAGGAAGGGAGAGAGAGAGTTAGAAACATTGATGAGAGAGAAGCATCCATCAGCTGCCTCCTGCACACCTCCTACTGGGGATGTGCCTGCAACCAAGGTACATGCCCTTGACTGGAATCGAACCCAGGACGTTTCAGTTCACAGGCCAATGCTCTATCCACTGAGCCAAACAGGTTACGGCATGGGCCTCTTCTCTCTCTCTTTTTTTTTTAATGAGAACCTACCAACTCAGAATTTTGAAAATAACCCTTTTAAGGGTAAGTTATTGTTAGGACTTAGGGTGGGGCTGGGGTGGTGTCAACTAAAACTAGTTGATTGGTGCTGTGTGCCAGGGACTTTTGCATTTGTTCCCTGATTCAAGACTCATCATAAGCGTTTAAGGTATGAGTTATTCCAGTTTTACCTATTATGAAACTAAGGCAAAGTTGTTCATAACTTGTCAAGGAGCCAGTAAATGGCAGACTCAAGGTCCAAACCGAGGTCTGCCTGAGGCTAGAACCTGTGCTTTTCCCACTAACTGAACTGATCCCAGGGACTCCTGCTCTGTTTAAACACTTGGGTCATTTGTATAACACATTTCTTATTTGCAGACATAGTTTTTCTAATGGACAAGTGAGCATACCTTCTGCATTAGATGGATTAATTTAGCCAGCTGCCTGGCGATGTAGTCAGAGTTCAGTGTCTTATGTGTTTCAAGTGTTTTACTCTGTTGCTTTTTATCTGTTTGAACTTGCTTGATGCCTTAGGTGAAATACCATCTGTAAGAAGTCATATATATATTTGACCTAGAAAACAGAACTGTGCAGCCAAAACTATTCTATGATTTGAGTTTTGGGAGAAAGCAATCTGGGCTTATTCTCAAGTTCTTGACTTGACATGGAAAATGTCTAGTGGCTGTTTTAAATGAAGTGAGAGAACATCTACTGAGAATGGAGATTTGAATGTCCTAAAGTTAATTTCCGTGAAACTCTTTAATAAGATTATTAGCAAGGTTGAGTTAAAAGAAGAGAAATTATAATTTTTATAAGCTGCCATTTGAAGACTCTTTTAGAATCACTGAATTTTTTCCAAAAGAAAAATTAGATAAAATAAAAATTATCATCATCTTTCAGCAGATTGAGTATTTTAATAGAGGTTTATTTCTGGATAAAGTATAAAAATATTATATCTTTTTATCCTCTTTTCAACATAAGATTTGTTCTACTTCTGTGTAGAAAGAATCTATATTATTTTAAAAACAATTCAGGTTTTTAATCCTTTGGCGTCCTCTTGGCCATTTTCAGTACAGATATGGTAAAAATATGGTCAGGAAAAGGGTAAATGCCAAAAAATGCCCTGTCACTGGTTTGAGGGGTAAAGTCATTGTCCTGTGTGACTGTGAGCTTTTACTTTGTGTGCTTGTGAACTTTCATATATCACCTCTGGAAGGAGGGTGTCTGGAGGATGGGTGGCTGCTACATTGAATAGAATTATTGTTATAAGGAGAACATGATAAAATTTAATTTTAAAAAAATGTTCTTTGTTTTCTAGCCAGCATCTCCTGGATATGATCCAAATCCTCTGCCTTTTTCAGTTGTGATAAGATTGACCTCATTCACAGCTATATTTTTGGCTCTTATATCATTTATGTATGAATAGCCATAACGTTAATCTTATTCCCCATCTCTAGCCATAGCAAACATGTAGTACCTTCCTCGTCTATTATTTACTTATAGAGAACAGGATAGGTTTATTAGATACAGGTACAGAATTGACGGTGATGACTCTAGAACTTGCTATTCTTAGTTTTAATTCTTTTCCTCATAATTACTTCTTAACAAAGAAGACAGGCCACGTTCTCTGTCAGCTGAATATTTAGTGATGATGTGTAATAGCTTCTTGCCGACTTTTAAGACTGCTCTTGGACACAGTTGCCACAATTGGCTGTCTCACTGAAAAGATAATTAAAAGAGAAACTCAGGGTCCTGTTGGGGCGGGGGTGGGATTTCTAATGCCTTCTGGAAAGTCATGAAAAAGAATAAAAAAGAAAGTCATCTCTGTTTTGCAGTGAGTCATAAACATTGTTTATCCTATTGTGTTCATTTTATGAACAATAGATAGTTTTATACTTTCATTGCATCTGATTTGGGGCCACCTACAAAGAAACAATGGACAAAGAACAATGAGAGAAGGCCAGAGACCCAGATTCTAGTCTAGCAGGGTATCTGTAAGCAAGACATTTACCTTTTCACATCTGTTTCTTCTGTAAAGGTAATTTTGCTTTTAGGTAAATCAAATGGATATCAGAATATTTTGAAAAATCAGAATGATGGTGTCATACAGAGACATTTATTAAAGAGAAAAAAGGGATGTAAGTTGATGACATATGAGATAAATATCAGCCCTAAATTTCAATATCAGCCCTAAATTTCAAGTGTCTTAAGAGTCCAAAGTGAGGCACAAAAGGCGGAGTCCTCCCGTTTGGGCCTACTGGAGCCACAGTGGGTCCATGTCCCATTCATGAAAGATTGAGTGTCCAGCGAGCTTATTTATCCTTCTCGTTCCATGCATGCCACTCACTGTCTTCACCCTCAGTGTCTGTCTCTCATTTCAGTCATCCATTAAGACTCAGCCAAAGAGCAACTTCTGTGTTATCTCACTCTTTCTGAAGTCAGCTTTGGAGTGCCTCTCTGAGTAGGGCAGTGTTTAAGAGGAGAGATCCTGGAGCCAAATCTGCCTGGGTTCATATCCTGATCACAGCCCTTAATAGGTCTCACTTCCTATGCTTCAGTAGCCTCATGTATAAAACGGGAATGATAATGCCACCTTATAGGGCTCCTGTGAGGCCCTTGAAGCAGAGACTGATACATAATTAAATCCTTAATGAGTGCTCACATATTCTTATTGAGCATTGTAATTATTTTTTATTACCATTATTTCTTTTGTACTCCTATATGACTTTGCACTAATCTCCAGTGTAGCACTTGTAGCTTTCATTGTGATTATTTGTTTAGACAGGGAACTTCTTAGAGACCTAGATACTGTTTTATTCATTTTGGCTTAACACTGCATGTCATTCATTTAGTACTCAAAACTACTTTTCATGGGATCCCAAAAGTCCCCCCACCAATAGCTGCCTGTGACTAAATAGGTGTGACTTTGAAGGAGGGTGGCAATGGCATATTCCTTTTCATTTCAATTGGAGCAGAAAGAGTTTATGGCTGGAGCTATAATCCTTGCTCTCTGCCTGTCAAGTTTATGTAGACATAGAACCTGGTGACCCTCCAGAATTTCCCAAACCCTGTGTTTATGTAGCACCTAATTGTTCATGGTGCTGCACAAGGTCATGTTTGAAAATTATTTAGCAGATAAGAATTCTAAAGCAACTACCAAACAGCCATACCTGTATAGAGCCCGTCAGCAGCAGAGGAAAACCAGTAAACCACTAAGTGATTGCATCATTAGGAATTTATGTCATGTTTCTGATATTAGAGTGAAAGGCCAGACCCAAACAAAAATGTCACCTGCTCTGTAAATGAAGCTTTTCTTTGCCTTTCCAGACAGAAATCCTGATGCTTGCTTCTGGGTTCCACCCGCATCTGGTGTGCATCTCTCCCTGGTGTTAGGGAGTATTAGCAATGCTTGTTGGCCTCTCTCCTTTCTTTGCAACACAGTTGCCGACCCCTACCCCCCCCCCGCCACACCCCCTCCCCGGGCCAGTAGGGTAGGCTTCTATAGGCTTTCAGTAAAAGTTTGTTGATACTGACACTTCGTGTCCAGATTCCCTACTAAGTCCTTTTAATCACACACAAAACAACTTTGCAAGGTAAATATTATTGCTCCCCATTTTACAGACAGAAACAGAGACTTATCAAGAGGTTAAGTGAAACTTGTCTGGAGTTAGCCTGAAGTTGTAAGGCTATGCTCCGGAGGTGGTTCTGTTGCGCACAGGCTCTGAGGTTCTTCACAGCACTGTGCCACCTCATGGAGTAAATATACACTCAATGGCTGATTTGTAGGTCTGTTTCTCTTGTCGCCACCGACCTTTAAGAGGCTTGGGTTGGCTGGCGAGCTCAAACACACCTCCTCTCAGCCCCTTCGTCAGTCTGCTTGAAGATGATGTGTGGGCTCCTTGTGCCAGGCTGCTTTCCACGTCCCACATGGTGAGGAGAGAAGTTGGGAACATATTTCCTTTCTGTTCTGCCCCACACGTGTATCTTTCCATATGTCTGGTACTATCTATTCAAGATTGTGGTAGTGCAGAAGCAACTACAGGGTCTTAAATTGTCCCTCGGTTGTCTAGGTCAGTATCTACTTACCAGGCTCGGTGCCTCCACACCTGCCAGGCGCTGCAGACCCCTGGAAGTGGCTACTCTTGTAAGTGTACATGTGGGTGGAGAAATGTGTTACCCTAGTGGGAGGGGAAGGCTAATCCTTCCTTTATTTGTTTAGCTCTTGAAAAACTTGAACAACAGGTTTAACTCCAATCGATGCTATTTTAGTTCAGATTTTATACTGGTGTAGTTATGGTACTCCTTTTTGTTTTTTATGCCAGATGGCAAAAAAAATAAAAAATAAAAAAATTTTGTTCTGAGTAAGAATGTGTGTGGTTGACTTGGTGTCTGTGAGCTCCTGAGGTACCGTGCTCTCCCCAGAGGCTGCATCACTGAAACAGCGCCCCCCTTCCCTCCTCACTCCACACCACCCAGCACACTCCAGACATGAGAGTTAGTGCAGCACTTTCCAAACCTGCCTCACTTTTAAGACTCATTAGAAGGGATTTGTTGGAAATACAGGTATCTGGGCCTCAATCCAGAATCAGAGTCTTTATGGGTGGAGCCTTGGAATTTGTATTTTAAGTGATTCTTAAAATTTGGGCAAATTTAGAAAACATTGTTCTAGTGTTGAGAATGATGAGTAGCAACTGCTTGGCTGGTTTGACCTCTGTGAACCGGGAGGTCACAGTTTGATTCCTGGTCGGGGCACATGCTTGGGTTGAGAGCTTGATTACCAGTAGTGGGTATGCAGGAGGCAGCTGATCAATGATTCTTTTTTAACATTTATGTTTCTCTCCCTTCCTCTCTGAAATCTGTCTGTCTAGCTAGCTAAGTGTCCATCCAACCAGTAGCTATGATGTGCACTGACCACCAGAGGGCAGATGCTCAACACAGGAGCTGCCATGATGTGCACTGGCCATTTAAAAATAAACGGCACCATGTACCTGGCATTGACAAAACAACACTCAGCTTCCCCCAAGTGGGACACAGGCCCTGCCCCCACCCCGCAGCGACACCCCACCAAATCGCAGCCAAAGCTGCCAAGACCCCATGGTGCAAAATGGGGCCCATAGCCCCGGCCAGCCCAGAAATGGTGGCTGTGGGCACCGGGTAATGTCACATAGCAACACCAGCTTCCTCTCCCTAGCAACTAGCCTCCTTGCAATTTCTTCAGCCCAGGAACCCAACTTGCCAGGTGCAAACATTTTACACTTTAACTAAATATTTATGAAGCGTTTTCCTGTGCCTCATCTCCTTTGATCCTCATAGAAGTCCTGGTAAAAGGACTTGGTAGAATCCTATTTTCTTCTCATTAGCAGTACGCGAATAGTGATATTAAAATATTTTTTATAATTAATTTCCTTTCATTGTGCACAAATCCATGCACCAGGCCACTAGTAAACATATATTTATATTTATATATAAAAGCACTGACTATAGCTGAGCAGTGGCTGAAATGTGGAATAACAAATGAGTTATGTGGAACAACGGAGTTCCTCTTCTGTCTGGTCTTGTTCTCTGGCTGGAAGAACATCGATATCAGGTGGAGTTCCTTCAGCTTTTAGTGCCCAGTGATTTCTATTTCTTTCTTCAGGCTGGCCAAGTGTTGCTTTTCTGGCCACTTTTGAGGTCTAGCTGTCAAGTTTTAGTATACTTTTTGTTCACTGAATTTCTCTTCCTGAACCTTTCACCTCCTTTCTTCCATTTCCAGTTTTCCACCCAAGTACACGTCTCTTTGATTTTTTGTTCTCTCACTGCCTCCATTTTATTAATTCGTTCAGTTTCTCATTCAACAAGTATCTATTGTGCCACACTGTGGGCAGGCTACAGAGATGAACAAGACACATCCCTGCCCTCAAGTGTACAGTCTAGTAGGGACACAGATGTGTAAATAAATGATTAAAATACCAGTGCTGGGAGGAGATTAAAAATGGCAGCAGAGTAAGTGGATGCTGCACGGACATGCTCCCAGGAACAAACTGGTATTACAACTAAAATACATAAAATGCCAGTGCTGTGCTAAGTGTATATAGAAGTGTGCAGAGTTGTGGGGTCACCAGGAAGAAGTGACTGTCAGGAGGTGGCAGGCATCAATCACTGAGGAGGTGACTTTTGAGCAGGGCCTTGTGGTCAAAGAAAAGGGGGAGGGCATTTTTAAGTTAGTATATTGCTCATCATAGTCCTCACATTCTTATTGTAGTTTATCTTCTTCCAGGTCTCCTTAATGTCTTTGCTCATTTATGGATTTAATGGTGCTAATTAGTAGGGCTAAATTAGACTCTTGATTCACTTTTTCAAAACCTGAGATAGTTGATTAATGTCCAAGATACCAGGTCTAACAGTTTATCCCACATCATTTATTGACAGTGAATGATTGAGACTCTAGAGAAGCACTGAAGAAAGCCTTTAAAAGCATTTCACTTTATCAGATGTGTTCTGAGCCAGCAGAAGTGGTCTTTGTTTCCTCAAAGGATGGAGGGAGTGGGAGGGATGGGGGGAGGGAGGGAGGGAGGAGGGGGAGAGAGAAGGGGGTGGAGGTAGGGAAGCTTATGAGTGGGGAGTGGGACAGAAGAATGCTTCTTTGTTTCTTTCGCAATAAAAGACATGATTTCCTGTTTTAAAGAATGTTTCTTTGGTAGGCTCCCACATCTCTGGTTAGTTGTGTATACTGTTGGAGAATTGTATCCATCATGGTTCTAATATCAAGCCTTGGACAAGGTATATAGTCTGTAAATATTTGTTGGATGACTAATGGAATAAATAAGTGAATAATGGTGCTGTACCAACATATTTCAGTGAGGTGCTTGTTTTATTTCCTGCATTATTCTTGGAAATTCCTCCCTACAAAACTAGTAGGTCAAAGCAGTAACAGCCAATTTAAAATACCTTAGTGAACACATGGATATAATTTGCTAATTTGACAAGGTTTGGTGTTTTTTGTTTTGTTTTGTTTTGTTTTGTTTCTAAATGCATTGTGGTCCTAACCAGTGTGCTCAGGGAATATTCTTAGATTGATTTTTGTGTACCTGTGTAATTGTTATCATTGTGTAAATTCCTAAAAGTGTAGTTGCTGAGTCAAAATTTTGATAGAAATTGCGCCTAAGAGATTTTTTATCAGTTTATTTTTCAATTATATTCTGATGATCCCAAGACTATATTTCTTTCCTGAGTTCTAGATCCATCTATCCAACTGTTAATTGGACATCTCCTCTTGTGTGTGTCATAGGCTTTTTCTAAACTCAGCTCTCATTTACTTCGATCCAGCAAACGTGGCACTTCTTGCTGTTATTTCTCTATCAAAGAATATCACCATTGGCCTGGTTGCTCAAGCCAGAAATTGTCTTCTCCACCTATATCCAACCAGTCATCAAATTCTATTCAGTCTATCTCCCTGATGTCTCTTGTAATCCATTCACTTTTCATCCCTCTACCACTGTGATTAATTTAAACTACTACCAAGTTGCCCAGATCACTGTAGTGGCTTTGGGGCAACTACTCTCTCTAGCTTTTACTCTTGTTCCCATTCTCTTCAAAAAGTGTGAGCTTGTCACACTTGCGATCTTTGAGTGTTAACCCCCTGAGTAAGCCCATCAGTGAGTCCTGCCATCTGTCCACCATTCAGATACTGAGGCCAACAGCAGCTGACATTCATCACTCTTGATTCCAAATCTGTGTCCATCAAAATATGCACATACATACACCCCCCCACACACAAATTGACTAAGGGTAAATGCTGCCCTGGACGGGTAGCTCAGTTGGTTAGAGTATCATCCTCACATGCCAAAGTTGTGGGTTTGTCCCGCATCAGAGCACATTCAAGAGTCAACCAATAAATGCATAAATAAGTGGAACAACAAATTGATGTTTCTCTCTCTTCCATCTCTCTGAAATCAATTAAAAAATAGGTACATGTTGTAAATTTGAATATATAAATTACTTTTTATACTAAATTTTTACTTTTGCCCTAGCCAGTTTGGCTCAGTGGCTAGAGTGTTGGCCTGTGGACTGAAGGGTCCTGGGTTCAATTCCGGTCAAGGGCACATGCCTGGGTCAACGGTGTGTGCAGGAGGCAGCCAATCAATGATTCTCTTTCATCATTGATGTTTCTATCACTCTTTCTCCCTTCCTCTCTGAAATCAATAAAAATATATTAAAAACATTTTTTTTTTCTTTCAGGTAAGGTTTTCTCTGACTAAAAAAAAAAAATTTATTTTTTTGGAAAACAATGCAACATTATGTCATCTCGCCACATATATTCATTCCCCCAGCTTTGCATTACTTATCCTCCCTTGGATGTCCTCTTGCTCTGTATTGCTTATTCCTTTTCATCCTGCTGTCTACCCATTCCTTTGCTGTCTTTTCTTTAGTACTCAGCACATTTCTTGATGCTTCACACATTTTCGCCTAATCATTTTATTACTGCATTTATTGTATATGTGCTTTTTGTGTGCTTCACCTATACTTTAAAAAATTTAACTTTGTGAAAAAGACATACATTTATATCAATAATACAGACCAGTGAACCGAAGGAAGAGGACGTGGGAGTTCCAGCCCCAAGTTCTCACACAAGTACAAGGG
This sequence comes from Murina feae, assembly GCA_004026665.1. Classification (NCBI taxonomy): domain Eukaryota; kingdom Metazoa; phylum Chordata; class Mammalia; order Chiroptera; family Vespertilionidae; genus Murina; species Murina feae. The sequence goes on along the minus strand of PVJC01013385.1, from coordinate 1,778 downwards.
TGTAGAAGGGCCTTTCAAATACCCCACCCCAATGCCTGAATCACGACTTCTCCCCTTAACCAGACTTCTGATTTTAGTGGATCTGTATAGCAATATAATTGAATACCTCCCAAAACAATTGCATTCATTTGGTCAAACTGAAAATTGTAGCATTCCATTTTGGTATATATTAAATACCAAGGAAATGAGGGGTACCTAGGAACTCAGGAACATCTGACATAGTATGCAGCATATTGCTATGTTAGACCAGTGTAAGCACAAGCCCTGCCATTTTCCACAAGAAGTCAGCTCCAAGCCCTTGGGATATCATATATAGCAAAGTTTTTCCAATGGCAAAGAACTATACATTTTTTCCCTACTCTCTGTGTGGTAATTCTGTAGTTCTCTGTAATTAATTTTATTTTTACAGTGAACAAGCACAGTGTAAGAATAATGCATAACGTATTTCTGTTTCTTGCTATTTTAGGGGACATCACACAGAAGGGATACGAAAAGAAAAGGTCAAAACTCCTGTCTCCTTACATCCCACAGACACAAGGTAGGCAATGAGAAGTGGTTTGAACCTTTTCAGTATTTTTACACCCAAAAAATGCTGTTTTACAGGAGATCTGTCTTTTGTTGGTTCCTGTTTTTCCCTCCCTTCCTCACCAGAGGAGAGAAAAAAAAGGAAGGAAAGAAAGGAGGAAATGAATCCTAACTGGGCATCTGCTGTGTGCTAGGCACTTTTAAAATACCCAAGGTCATCAAATCATTTACACAAAGCTTGGGTGATGGTGTATCTGTGCATAGCTGATATGATTCAAAAGCAGAAATTCCAGGTCATGGAAACACTGCATCTTATTTATGCCTGGACACAGACTGTGATGGAGAGCAAAAGTAAGAAGGAATGACAGATTCAGTATTGCAAGGCAACTCAAGTACTGGAGTGCCTGAGGATTTAGGGGTAAGAACCCTAAATTAACTTTTAAATTAACTTAAAGCCTGACTTATTCTTCTGCAAAGTGACTGCCATGTTCTTTACTATTATTTTTTAAAATCCTCGCCTGAGGACATTTTTTGTTTTGTTGTGTTTTTTTTGAGAAAGAGAGACAGACAGAGACAGAGACAGAGAGAAAGAGACATCAATTGGTTGCCTTTTGTATGCACCCCAATCAGGGATCGAACCTGCAGCCTTGGTGTGCCCTGACTGGGAATTGAACCTGAAACCTTTTTAGTATGTACTAACTGAGCCACCCTGCCAGGGCCTGGCACATTCTTTATATATCAGAACGTTCTCATTCACTTTTGAACTTAATTCCAGAGGGGTTGTTGTAACCTTTGCTTCCAGGCAAGGCTATCTGTCTCTGAGTTGTCATATTTTTAAAGTTACTCAGATTTCAGGATTTCCTTCGATAGCTTATTGCTGTTTTAATTATATTTACTTTAAGGATTTTTTTTCTAATTCCCCCTCTTGCAATCCTGTTCTTTGTGGAGCTAATTGCTTTTAATTTCTGGATTACAAATACCTTGAGAGCTTTGTATACCCCACAGTTCTAATACTGAGCCTTGTGTAGGATATATAATCTAAACTAATAAAAGTGAAATATTAAAATTAACCGTTTCTCCGAGACAGGGTAAGCCACGCCCACCAGCCAATCAGAGCGGCTGTATGCAAATTAGCCCAGCCAACATGGCGGCCGCCACTCACGGACCTGAGTAAACAGCCCTTTCCATTGCGGCAGGAGGGAAAGTGAAGCTGCGCCCCTCAGCTCAGCTCTGATTAAACTGCCTCTAGCGAA
>PVJC01013384.1:0-38111 GCA_004026665.1 Murina feae | reverse complement strand
TTTACAGTTATCACTCATCCAAAGAGAGGGCAGGCAGAATTGTTTAAAGAACCTGCAGTTACTTCTCAGGTACAGCAAAGTGACAGCTGATATAAATAGCTCCGTTATTTACATATCTCTCCTGCACTGCTCTAGAAAAGAATATGTAAAAATTCCATGTTGTTTTGTTTGCTTTTCTCCCATGCACTGGAGGTTTTTCATCTACCACATTTAGGTCTGTCACCCAAAGAATAAATCCACATCCCAAATCAATTAGTAGGTAAATCTTTAGCAATGTAATTGAAACTACAAATCAGACTTTCGATCAAGAACAATGTCAGCAGAGCAATAACAGCAAAGCAGAATCTTCTGTGGCATTTCCTGAGACAAAGTCTCAAAGGAGAGAGAGAAACTAATTCTAAATAAATAAAAGGAGTACTTACGAGGATAGAGGTAGAAAAGAGATAACAGAATAGGTAGGAGCAGATAAACTTTATTGGAATAAAAAGGAGGAGAGATAAAATGTAATGGAATAGGATTGTGAAGAGAGCAATAAACCAAATGGAAAATACTAGAATATATTATTGTTCTTTTCATTATATAGTAGTGCTATAAAACATAATTTTTTTTTACTGCATTAGCTTCTATCAGCAGCATTAATGGGTGAAATGCATTCGATGGTGATGCCTTGCAAGATTAACACACACACAATAGAACAAGCCTTGTGCAGGGAACATTCCATACAGGAAGTTGCTTACCTGTTACCTTTTTCTGGACATTAGAAACATGACTACAAATATCATTTTGGCCAACAAGTTCACTCTGTCTCCTTGACCAAAGCCGAATGAGAAGTTTTGAACCAGGGCTTTCCAAAGACCCACAAAGGGTGGGAAGGCGTGGAGTGTGTAGTTGAGGATGCCATTGTCCTATGGCCTCAGAACCACACTCAGTTCCCTTAAGTAATAGAGCATGATGTTCAGCTTGCATTTCTTTTTCAATTTGCTAACACACATTGATGGCAACAGTTTATAAAGTGTGGTTTATTGCCAACTGTATGGCCCTAACTGCCTACGCTCTCCTGGGAATGCATTCTTTCTTCTGCTCTGCTGACTCCCTTTCCTTTGAAAGGAAGAATACACCTGCAGGTAAATGCAGTCAGGAAGTCAACCAGCGTCTCCACACACCTCAAACCTATGAGTGTTTATAAGCAGTTTGACTAGTTGCTTCAAGAATATTATTTTCTGTCACAAAAAATGAGAGAGTTTGATTCTCTGCCTCTTATTTAAACTACTAGAGGCCTAGGGCACAAAATTCATGCACTGGGGGGGAGGGGTTCCTCAGTCCAGCGTGCACCCTCTCCAATCTGGGACCCCTTGGGCCTAACCCAGCAGTTGGACATCCCTCTCATAATCTGGGACTGCTGGCTCCCAACCACTTGCCTGCCTGCCTATTTGATTGCCCCTAACGGATTCTGCCTGCCAACCTGATCAACCCTAACCACTCCTATGCCAGTATAATTGATGCCTAACAGTTCCTCTGCTGGCCTGGTCACCCCAACTTCCCTCCCCTGCAGGCCTGGTCTCCCCTAATTGCCCTCCCCTGCCTGCCATCTTGTGGTGGCCATCTTGTGATGACATGGGCATGGCCATCTTGTGCTAGGGCATGATGATTAATTTGCATATTACCTCTTTATTATATAACATTTACTATATTTCAAAGGAAAAAAGAAGTAATGTTTCCAAACTGATAAACCTCTCACCCTGCTCTCACCTGAGCTCCCAGGCTCAAGCAGAAAGACAACCTCTACATGCCCATCATTATTCTGTTGGCAGAATAAGCCCACCTCATCTACTCATTCTGCTTCTCTTCCGGATGACAGGGGAGCATGCACAGCCAGGAAGAACTGCATCCTTCTTAGCCAGACTTAGTTCCTTACATGGATGCCTTTAAACAAATCTAGCTCATGGTCAAGGCTACCTAAGACTTCATAGATTATCCAGAACCTGTCAGCTTGGTAACTTGCTCGATTAGATTTCTGGCTCACATATGGTTATTTCCTGTGTCAAATTATTCAGTGTAGTTTCTCTTCCACTCTGAACGAAGGACATGCCAACTGCTCTGGCTAAAAATTCTAACCTACTTAGTTTTGTTTTGATATTTAATTCTCCCTACTTTTAGGCAATAGGTGAGCATACTTAGCAAATAAACATCAAGTAAATAAGAACTCTGAGCCATTTATATCAGGTCATAAATCCTTATCATTCAAGTTTCCATATCTTTTATAAGCATTCCACGATTTTTATATTGAGTTTTTCCTTCAACTAACTTCTGCACCTGAAGGAATCCATAAATCAATGAAATATACCAGACACTCCAGTATCTCTGTTCTTAAGCATGTATCTAGCATGTTTCTTGTACCTTGAAATATAACAATAATTATATGTAAAATGTTCAACTCCACTGATTATAAAAGAAGTAAAGCTAAAACAAGATGTCATTGTTGACCTATGAAACCAAAAAGAATTAACAGTAAAGTAGTAAGTTAAACATTAAAATACCAAAACTAGTGATTAAATGGTGAAATGTGCATCCTTCTTGTCCTCATTTGCCAGTAAAAGAAATCTATTCAAAAAGCACAGGCCTCCTTTCTTTCTTTGTCTATTCATCTTAATTAAATCCAAATGCTGCTAATTTATTTAGTCTTGTCCCCTCAAAGAGTATGATTATCTTCTAAAGTTACCAAAAACAAAAGGAAAGAACCCAGTTTGTTGTCTTTTTAAGAAGAGAGTAGAGTTATATTAAATTTACCACCACACACACACACACACACACACACACACACACTGAAGGCCATTAATTAGAACTCTTTGCATATATTGATGACAGGTAATACACTAATCCTAATTCTACAGGAGTTTCCAAAACTTTCTTTAAAAATCTTTTACCAATGTACAGTTGCCCATGACTACAAAATACAGGGAAGATCCTACTAGCCTAACTTAATGGCACACAAAGAGATGACACCTTGTCATTCAAAGGTGCTTCTGCCTCTAATTCATTGCCCTTCCTGGGCCGGTGAGATAGATAACATCCCTTTTAATCTGAGCAAGCAAAGAAGTCAATAAACTTCACTGTAGCTAGGAGTACAGAAATAATCAAAATTGGATAAGTATGGGACTGAGAGCTACTAAAAATATGACAGCAAGTCATACCTTTACAAAATGAAACAGGATAGATATAAAAGTATTTGTGTCTCTTATTGTCTAAATTTCTTAATATGAAGACTTGGAAACATCCATCAAGAGGAGTAAGCAGCCGGGTCATTGTGGCTCAGTGGTTGAACATAAACCTGTGAATCAAGAGGTCACAATTCAATTCCAGGTCAGGGCATATGCCTAGGTGCAGGTTTGATTCCCAGTAAGGGGATTGCAGGAGACAGCCTATCAATGACTGTCTCTGATCATTGATGTTTCATTTCTCTCTCCCTCTTCTTTCCTCTCTGAAATCGATGAAAACATTTCTAAAGCAATAAAAATATAGTGTTTTTTTTAAAGAGGAAGCATCTCACAAAGAGATTATACATTAAACAACAATGAGATTTCAAATCAAGAGTCTTTGCCTTTAACTTTGCACAGAAAACCTAACTCCTTGCTCCAAAGCAGGGTTTCCTTAGCTATAAGAGAGGGAAACAGTGTTAGCAATCTCTAAATGAGAGAGACATGAAAAGTAGTGTGAACACACTGACCTACTTTAAATTTGAGCTCCACAGGGAGAAGAGAACGAATAGAACAAATATTTGAAGAAATAATGATTGAGAAATATCCAGAACTGATCAAACACTTCAAGTCACAGACTGAAGAAATTAAAGGAACTCTTAGCAGAACATTTTTTATAACAACACATAACAAAGAAGCAGATAACAACTCAAGAGAAAAAAGAAATTACATAGGAAGTTATGCATCTTTTAAAAATATATCAATCAAAATATCAAAACATTTTACCTTTTTAAGTTGGAAAGGTCATATTTCTAGTTTATTATTTCCCCAGTAGGATAGATTGACTTAATTCCCTCATTTTAAATTAAATCTGAGCTTACTAAAAGTTCATTACTGACAAAATGGTATAATTTATTGTTTTATAGGGAAGAATAAAATACGCAAGTTCATCTTTAGTGACACTATACTCTATTTAGTATTTGGGTATTATCTCACTTTTCAGTAATAATTTCCCACAGACATTTAGAGTCTAATTCACCAAGCAACTCAGCTGTGAGGGAAAAGGTCATATTCTCATTCTCCACGGCCTTCCTGGCTTGCATGGAGAACATATTATTTTTTAGCCATTTCATGACAGTCCAGGAACATTTCAACTTACTTTAAATATAAAGAACATTTAATGAGGATCATCAAGACATTTGAATAAGTGCTTTAAAAGTAGTAATATCTTGCTGCCTCCTGGAAGTCCCTTTTCCTGTTTCATACATTCCACTTTGCCTTTGATCCTAACTCTCTCCCTTGGTCATAATTGAGCCCTTATATTTTTACTAAAGAATTATTTATTTTTTTCTAAACTATTTGACTTTTCTCATCTTTGGGGTACTTTAATTTGTAATTCTTTATTTTGTAATTCAAGCTAGATTGTTCATTTAGTAATAACTTTTGACATTATTCAAAATGTATTAAGACTTAAAAAAATCCTAGTTTGGGGTGGGTTTTTTATTATTGTTTATTTTTAGAGAGAGGGGAAGGGAGAGGGAGATAGAGAAGCACCAGTATGATAGCGGAACACTGATGGGCTGGCTGCCTGGATATGTGCCTGAGCAGGAATCAAACTGGAAACCTTTCAGTGCACGGATGACACCCAACTCACTGAGCCACGCCAGCCATAGCGATCCTAGTTTTCATACATACAATTTCTTTAAGTCATAATACTCTAAGTTAGAAAGCAGTAAACTAAGATATTACCACTTTCTAGTTGCAGCAACTAGACTATGGCCTGATCTTCCATTTATGTGATATAAAGAATGGAAAGGGCAGGACAGAAGAGCTCCAGATTTCAAGGTCACAACTTTTGAAAGCAGGGTAGACTACTTTGCCTGGTATATACTTACACACACCCTGGAAGGAGAAAAAATACCCTTCAAGCACTGTCTCCTTAGAAGGCATACCATCCTGGGAAATAATAATTGTTGAGCTCACTTTGCCTTATAACTAGGGGAACAAAGTTTGTGCAATGATTTTGTTCATTGTCATTGTATGTGCAAACAAGATAACGTTTCAATTGCAGTATAGTTAGCACAACCAAGATTTTCCACATATAGTGGCAAGGATCTCTGCAAAATGTCAGTTCTAGATTTAAACCTTCCAATGTCTTCTATTTCAGTAGAATAAAATCCAAAATCCTTACTAAGCCGTGCTATAATTGGTCATGAGGTGGCCCCCGAAGACCTCTCTGATGTCATCTACTTCCATGTTACCAGCGTCTTCATCTCTAGTGACATGTGTCTCCTAGCTCTTCCTCACACAGGCCAGGAACACTCCTGCCTCCAGGCCATTGTAGACGGCACTCCTTTCTGGAACATTCCTGTGGAGGTCCCCATGGCTCCACCTGCTGTTTGTTTCAGGTCTTTGCTCAAATGTAACCTCGCTTGTCTGAGCAGTCTCCTACACTGCTTTTGTTCTCTCCATAATAGACAGAGAATACAGGGGTTGATTTCTTTTCAATCTGCATTCCTTCACTGGAGTGTAAACTTTATAAGAATGGCAGCTTTGTTTTGTTTTCAAACATGTGCTCCCAGCACCTAGAAGAGTACCTGGTACAAAGCAAGCTCTCACTAAATATCAGTCTTAAATGAAGAAGTGTAAAAGCTAGCATAGGACACTAATCAACTCACATTAGGTATTCAGACAATACTAGTACTTCTGACTCCCTATTTAATGAGGCCCAGGCTGCTGATGTGATCACCATAGAAATTAAACAGTTCAACGCTGAAATGAAAGCTGTACTCTACCCATGCTGGTATCCCCTAATCATAACTTAAATGCAGCCACTCACAAGGGTATTGGAACAATACAGAGTAAAGACATTAAAGTAAACACAAAACTGTGACAGGAAAAATTGCTCAGAGAATATTCATGGCATGTATGAATTGAAATATCAAATGTGTGCTACTTGAAGCTTGCTATGGTTTTAAAGTTTGGTGTATTATAAGGTGACTAGATGTCCCCCTTTTGGCGGGACAGTTCCGATTTTTAACAATTTGTCCTGCGTCCTGCGGCGTTTTAAAAAAAGTCCTGATTTTTGGAAAGAGACATAGGTACTATTCTTTGTAATATTTTAAGTAATAATAAAAAATAAAAAAAGACACCCCCCCCCCCACGCCGGTCAATGGTGTCCCGCTTTACCAATGTTAAAATCTGGTCACCTTAGTGTATTACTAAACCTCCCACCCCTGTCCAGCCCAAAAACCTATTCTGCCTGTTGCTATATGTTCCATTGCATCCAACAAAAATTCCCTCACTTATGATTTAAAATGTTATCTCTTGAAGATAATCAAGTTCACATATCCCTATCATAATTTAGTAACTACCTCTCCCACAGCTCTCTTCACCTTCCTGCTGGTGACCCCTTTTATCGCAGAGCTCATGTGTGGGAGGGTGGGAGGGGCATCAGTGGAAAAGGGATGAATCTGGCCACTCTTCATTCGGGACATGCAGCTGCTCTAAGGCTGCAGGAACCTCCCAAGGCTGAGAAACGCAGACTGTTCTCATGGAGGAATCTGGCGCTGGCCCTTCTGTGTGGCACTTTGGAGGGTCCCAGGTGCCCAGCTGAGCCCTCTAATGTGCCACATTGTTTGTTGATCACATTTATAGAGACCCACCTTACTCCCAGACCCTGAGCAGCAGTTCACTCCATCATCTCTGGGTGGGGTTGTCATTCAAAAACACTCAAGAACAGAAGAAGGTACCATTCCTGGAATTGGCAAGAGTGAGGGAAAGGGGAAAGAAAAAACAAACCATAAAGGTATGACTCTGAATTTAGTAGCTAAAGCATGTAGGCAACCTTGCTCTCAGCTGTGAGCAATCTCCGTTTGACATTTTCAGCTTAACCTTAGACAAGGGGCCAATCAATAGCCTTGTCAAGGGAGAGGGACGTTACCTCTACATCACATTTCACATCACCAAATACGTATCTTAGTGCTAGAGATAACCATATTCTTCAGAATACTTCCAGTATTTTCTGCCACATGAAATTAATTAAGGTACTTTATCTGTTTAGTGCCAGCTATGCATCAAGCATTGTGTAAAGTTTACAAGCATTATCTCATTTACACCAAAGACAATCTCCTGACACAGATATTTTATCCATTTCACACAGGAAACAGAAGCTCAGAGAAGCGTTGTAGCTTATTCAAGGGCATGTGGGTAGTAGTACTTGATGTGGCTTTCATACAGTCTCATTCTCTCCCCACCCTTCATTCTATTTTTTAACTATCAGACTACAGGTAACCCATTGATTTGACTTAACTTTTTTTTCAGAGTGGAAGGGAAAAGGAGAGCAAGGTAAGAATATAACGATGAGAGGGTATCATCAATCAGCTGCTTCCTGTACACCCTACACTGGAGACTGAGCCCACAACATGGGCATGTGCGCTGACTGGGAATAAAACCACAACGTGTTGGTTCATGGGTTGATGCTCAACCACTGAGCCACACCAGCTGGGTCTGCCCCCTTTCTTGCTTTCCCAATCTATCCAAGAGTTTCTGTTTGTGTTGTATCATATTGTGTTTGAACGTGCACACATTTTTTATTGTAGAGTCACTAAAATAGTGTGACTAAAAGACAGGCTAAAAGTTGACCAATGGAAGACTTTAAGCCAAGAGCCCACAGTTAGAACCCCTGTTCTAACAACATAGTGCTTCGTTTTATTTTTATTTGTTTTCAACATCGATGTGAGAGTGAAACATTGATCAGTTGCCTCCCAAACATGCCCAGACTAGGGAATTGAACCACAATCTAGGTATGTGCCCTGACTGGGAATCAAAGTCATGACCTTTTGGTATATAGGACAATACTTCAACCAACTCAGACACTCCAGCCAGAGTTTTAATTGTTTATTTTATTTTATTTTATTTTTTGGCAGGTTGTTCACCTGTCAATTTGAAGTTTCTTCGACTCACTTCTGACTGATGACTCCTGTCCCACACATACACTCTTCCCCACACAGCTTTTAAAGGCATTTGAGTTTGGACCGTCTGATTAAGGTCAATCATAAACTCATGGAAGCTAGTATTCTTTAGGTTGTCTGACTTAAAATTATTGTCTATTCCTACTGAGAAAATGAACTTTAATTTGGAAGGGAATGGAGGAAGACTCAGAGAATGTGTTGAAATACAGGCTTGGGAGTAGAGAATTTACACCTCAAACCGAAATACTAGTAGCTTCCTAAATAGGAAAACTGAGTAAAAGTGAACAGTGTACCAGCTGTCAAAAGTTAAGTCTGGATCCAAGTCACAAATGTCAAAGGAAAGCAACCCAACTAAAGTAAAACTATTGATTTGACCTTACCTTTGTTTGGTGCAATGTGTGGGGGGATCCTGATATTTACATCTCTCTCTCCATGAGAATTTGGATTAAAATGCAAGGATGATTCAAATCTTCCAGGCAGATTAAAGCAGATGGAAAAAAGCATCCTCTGCCTAGAACTGGAGTGCAGCAACCCTGCTTACCTGGGATGCTCTGGGTAAGCCTTTGAGCCACTAGACTGAGACAACTCTCCACGTGTTGGCTATCCTTCAACATGGTAGCTGGCAGACTAGCTGCAGAAAAATCGTTTGCTAAAATGTAGACTTCTGACCACTCCTCTCCCTACACTGCCACAGGACTTCGCAACTGGAGTTTCAACATGATATCTTGGGATCTGTTTTTTATTAAACATGATCATATGATTTTATGACCACTCAAACTTCGCAATCACTGCCTTAGATTTAAGCCATAGGTCCTCCTGCTTCACTTCATTTGAACTTGATCTCTGTCCTTCCTGGAATTCTAGTCCTTGCCAGTTTGCTCTCATTGAACTGAAGTCTAGATATGATGCCTTCTGCTGGCTCTGTTCTATTGCTGCCCAAACTCTACCACAATAAGGTGATTATCCTAACTAATAAAAGCATAATATTAAAATTAACCGTTTCTTCGGGACGCCTAAGCCACGCCCACCAGCCAATCAGAGCGACTGTATGCAAATTAACACAGCGAACATGGAGGCCAGCACTCAGGGACCTGAGTAAACAGGCAGCGTCCATTGCAGCAGGAGTGAAACTGTTTGCAGGCCGGCTGGGCGTCTCTCCGCTCCAGGGAACATCATATTTGCAACAAATGTCTCAATCCTAGGAGCTGAAGCAAACAGCAGAACCAGCCGACTCCTAATTAAACATTGTTTCATTATAGAAGCCACAAGGTGAAGCAGAGAGGAGGTTTTGTTACTAGGCCACAGCTTAAAGGACCAGTATATCAATTATAGAAGATAAACAAACCCCAGAACCTGCATCCAGCCAGCCTTGCTGAGACATTGGGTCAATGGGAGCTGTGGGCAGACTGAAATTCTGAAACAGCCATCAGCCCCTCACCCATGCTGGCCACAACCCAATGGAGTGAGGAAAGTTACTGGGGGGCTTGGCCAGCCTGAAAACAGCCATCAGCCCCTCACCCAGGCTGGCCAGGTACCCCAGTAGGGACCCAAAACCTGAAGGGACTGTGGGCAGCCTGAAAGCCTGAAAACGCCCCTTAGCCCATCACCCAGGCTGGCCACACCCCAATGGGGTGAGGGATCCCACTGGGGGACTTGGCCAGCCTGCAAACCGCCATCAGCCCCTCACCCAGGCTGGCCAGGTACCCCAATAGGGACCGAAAACCTGAAGGGACTGTGGGCAGCCTGAAAGCGCCCCTCAGCCCATCACCCAGGCTGGCCACACTCCAATGGGGTGAGGGATGCCACTGGGGGACTTGGCCAGCCTACAAACAGCCATCAGCCCCTCACCCAGGCTGGCCAGTTACCCCAGTAGAAACTCAAAACCTGAAGGGACTGTGGGCAGCCTACAAACAGCCATCAGCCCCTCACCCATGCTGGCCACACCCCAATGGGGTGAGGGACGTTACTGGGGGTCTTGGCCAGCCTGCAAACAGCCATCAGCCCCTCACCCAGGCTGACCAGGCACACCAGCAGGTGGACATCCCCAGAAGGGTCCCTGACTGTGAGAGGGCACAGGTCGGGCTGATGGACCTCACGAATGCACAAATTTTTGTGCACCAGGCTCCTAGTATTTTATAATTGCCTTTTCTCTCCATTCCCTGGTTTGGTATTGAAATAACTAACTGCCCTGTTAAGTTATCACAAGCAGTACCTACGTGTCTGGAAGCTACAAAGTGGGGTGCCTTAAATAGCTAGCTATCTACTCTAATGAAAGAATAATATTGAAATTAACTGTCTCTCTGGGACACCTAAGCCACGCCCACCAGCCAAACCATGCCCACTAGCCAATCAGAGTGGCTTTATGCAAATTAATTCAGCCAAGATGGAGGCCGGCAGCCACGGAGGCAGATGTGGTGCAGGTAGCTGGGTGGGTGGAGCAGGAGGGGTGGGTGGCAGGCCGAGGGGTCGCAGGGTGGGTGGGGCAGGTTTGGCCAGCCTGCAAACTGCCATTAGCCCCTCACCCAGGCTGGCTAGGAATGCTAGCAGGTGCACATCCCCCAAGGCCGGGCGGAGGGACCCCCCCCCCCCGAGCGCACAAATTATTGTGCACTGGGCTCCTAGTTCCCTATAAAATGGTTCCCTATAGAAGAAAACCATTTCCAAGGAAACAGAGGGAACTCATTTGACAGATAAAATAGATCAGGCAACGACACCTAATAAATAGTTTTCTTACCTCTAGGAAAACAAAACAACAACTTCTCTGGATTTTGTTCTTGCAAACCTTTAAATCTTTAAAAGAAGTAATTTATTTCATAGTTCATTCCATTATATGCTTGCAATCAATGAGCAAACTTTTTGCCCAACTTTCCTATCAAGACCACAAAATAAAGGAGTTGTTGGACTAAATGTATATATCCCATTAAAATAGATGGAAAATATATATAAATAATTTTGTCTCCTGAGCATAGGCAGCATGCAAAGATGTTTAAGGATGATCACAATAATGTCAAAATTTATGACACCTCATTTGCTATAATAGCAACTCTAAGTCACAATGAAGAATTGAGGACACATATGGGAAACAATTACAGTAGAAAGGTAACCTGTGTATACAAAATTTTAAAAGAAGCAAAGTTCTCTGTTAACTTCAGTAGCGTAAGTGCTATGCTGTCACTTCCTCCTAGGCGGCCAATCCTAATGCAGGCCTCTCCAGGGATCTGAAATACACTGTGTTTGCTACCATGCCAGTTTAGAAGTCTCAGAATTGTAGAGAATCTCCAATGTCAGTGGAAAGGTTGTTTCTTTTCCCAATGTCACAGCCTATTAGAATGCATACCATTCCACATCAGTTGCACAAATACTGATTCTGCAAACAAAACAAGTAATAATGATAAAGGACAGAAGTATTTTAGAGGGTAACTTGACAAGACCTATCAAAATTTTAGATGCACATACCTTTTGACTGTTAGGAACACATTGACATTTGCACTAACAAATAAAGATGTATACACAAAATCATTATTTGCACATTGTGAATAAAATCCTTATGTTGTTTTCAACATTCAGCTATACAAACTAGGTTGAATAAACCATGATACATATTCTACTGTGAGGTCATAAAAAACAATGAATTGGCATTATATGTAATGAGGGGCCCGGTGCACAAAAATTTGTGCACTTGGGAGGTCCCTCAGCCTGGCCTGTGCCCTCTCGCAGTCTGGGACCCCTCTGGAGATGTCCACCTGCCGGCGTGCCTGGTCAGCCTGGGTGAGGGGCTGATGGTTGTTTGCAGGCTGGCCAAGCCCCCCCAGTATGGCCCCTTACCCCATTGGGGTGTGGCCAGCCTGGAGGATGAGCTGAGAGGCATTTTCAGGCTGCCCATAGTCCCTTCAGGTTTTGGGTCCCTACTGGGGTTGCCTGGGCAGCCTAGGTGAGGACCTGAAGGGCATTTTCAGGCTGTCCACAGTCCCTTCAGGTTTTGGGTCCCTACTGTGGTACCTGGCCAGCCTGGGTGAGGGGCTGATGGCTGTTTGCAGGCTGGCCAAGCCCTCCAGTGGGGTCCCTCACCCCATTGGTGTGTGGCCAGCCTGGGTGCAGGCCTGAGGGCCATTTTCAGGCTTTCAGGCTGCCCACAGTCCCTTCAGGTTTTGGGTCCCTACTAGAGTGCCTGGACAGCCTGGGTGAGGGGCTGATGGCTGTTTGCAGGCTGGCCAAGCCCCCCAGTGGGGTCCCTCACCCCATTGGGGTGTGGCCAGCCTGGGTGCGGGCCTGAGGGTTGTTTTCAGGTTTTCAGGCTGCCCACAGCTCCCACTGACTCAATGGTCCAGCAAGGCTAGCTGGAAGCAGGTTTCTGGGGTTTATTTATCTTCCATAATTAATACACTGTTCCTTTAAGCCAAGGCCTAGGCAGGTAACGAAGCCTCCTGTTGGCTTCAGCTCCGTGGCTTCTATAATTGAAAGAATGTTGCCTTAGTAGACTCTAGACAGGCAGTTTCCTCCATCACTGGTACAACGAAGCCTGCTGTTTGCTTCAGCTCTGAGGCTTCTATAATTGCAACTATGTTGCAACAATGTTGTCTGGAGCCAGGAGAAGCCCAGCCGGCCGGCAGACAGTTTACTCCTGGTGCAATGAAATCCTCCTGCTTACTCCAGCTCTGTGACTGCCAGCCTCCATCTTGGCCGGGTTAATTTGCATACAGTCGCTTTGATTGGCTGGTGGGCATGGCTTAAGCATCCCATAGAAACAGACAATTTTAATATTACTCTTTTATTAGATTAAACAAATTATCTATAATATACTGTCAAATGAAAAAAGTTGTAAATTATTATATTATCTTTATTCTTTTATATAAGACTAGAGGCCTGTTGCATAAAGATTCATGCCATAGGCCTTCTTTCCCCTGGCTGCCAGCACCAGTTTTCATCCGGCACCTGGGACCCAGGCCTGTGGTCTGGCCACAGCAGCGAGGCTGCAGCCAAGAAACCAAGTCTTCAGTCATCTTCAATCTTCAGACATTTTCAGTTTTCAGTTGTCTTCAGTCTTCGCTCCATGCCTGCATATGCAAATTAACTGCCATCTCTGTTAGGTTAATTTGCATCCTCATTCTTATTGGCTGGTGAGTGTAGCAGAGTGACACCAATTTGAATGTTTCTCTTTTATTAGTGTAGATAATTATATATATGTGTGTATATAGTGCTTATAAATATTGAATTTTTCTAAAAATATATGCAAGATGTTGTTAACCATTATTATCTTTGGAGGTTGTAAATGAAGGAGGTGAAAAACCTGAGCACTTTCACTCAGCACTTTCTACTTTCTGTACTTTTTTAGTGGTTTTATTTTTACTATTAGCCTGTACTAATTTGAAATAAAGATGAAAATCTTTAATAAAACCCACTGTGAGTAATAGTGTATAAGTTGTCATACATTGTTGGAAGAAGTGTTCACTGATAACATATCCATGGAGGAAATTTTGGCAGATTTTAAAATTAAAATTATTTTAATAATTGTATATATTATTTGACCCAGCACTTCCTTCTCCAGAACTTTATTCTATAGCTATGGTGACATATGCACAATATTGTATATGAGAGCATATACATATGCTCTATTGTATATGAGAGCAAAAAGTGCAGCACTGCATATAAGACAGAGAGAGAGAGAAACATTGATGTGCAAGAGAAACATTGATTGGTTGCCTCCCGCACACACCCTGACTGGAAATTGAACCCAAAACCTAGGTATGTACCCTGATGGGGAACGGAACCTGCAGTCTCTTGATGTACAGGAAGGACCATGCTTCAATCAACTAAGCCACTCCAACAAGCCTCAAAACTTATTATGTGACAAGTACAGTTCTAGGTCCTGAAACTCTCTGACCTTATGAAGCTTATATTTAGGGGAAGGGAGCAGATACAGGGCAGAGACTAACAATAAAAGTCAATATAATAAAGAATATGTAGTATGGTATATAGTATGGTAGAATGTGATAGGTGCCATGGCAGGGGGGAAAGAGCAGATTCAGGTCACCTCAGGGATATAGAAAATGCAGAAGTGGAGGATGGGGGGGGATGGGTAAATAAAAATACTAAGTAAAGTACCAATGGAGGCCTCACTGAAAAGGTGAGATTGAAGCAAAGATTTAATGAAGGCAGATATTGGGGTAAGTGTCTGCAGAAAGAGAAGTTCAGGCAGAAAAAAAAAATAGCTTGAGTAAAGACCTTAAGGTAGAAAGTGCCTGGTATGTTTAAGAGGCAAGAAGACCCATGGGGCTGGAATAGATGATTGAGGAAGACAGGGTAGGAGTTGAGATCAGATGCATAACTTAGATCAGACACCCTACTCTGGCACTCTGCATGCCGTATAAGAATTTCAGAATTTATTGAGTGAAATAGAACCATGGCAGAGTTTGAGCAAAGTGGCTTTATTTTCATTTATTTATCCAAGGGTCACTCCAACTGCTGTATGGAAATCAGATTGTAAGGAAAAGGGTTGAAAGAGGCTATTGCATAACACAGGTGAGAGATGGTGGCGTCCCAGTAGTGATGGTGATGCTGAGAAGTGAATGGATTTGAATATCGCCCACAGGACTTCCTGATGGGCTGAATGTGAGGTATGAGAGAAAGAAGCCAAGGATCATTCCAAAGTTTATCCAATCCTGAATGTAAGCCATTTGACATTTCCTCACCCAAGATCTTCCTGCAGCTTCTACAAAAGGAATGCCAGATTGAAAGACTAATAAAGAGCCCTGGCCAGGTTGGCTCAGTGGGTAGAGCATTACTCTGTGGACTGAAGGATGGTGGGTTCGATTCTGATCAAGGGCACATACTGCAGTTGCAGGCTCGATTCCTCACCCTGGTCAGGCTGTGTGCAGGAGGCAACTAATTGATGTGTCGCTCTCTCTGTCTCTCCCCTTCCTTCCACTTAGGGGCCTAAGGCACTATCTCAATACCTGTATTATTATTTAATGTCAAAACCATGAAAATCTTTGATATTCTACCAATATCAAATTATCCTTAAACTAAGCCTGATTGTTGGCACCTTCTAACATGAAAAATAACCTTTGTATAAGGAAAAAGATAAATGCATAAAAAGAATTAAGTGAAAGAAAAACAGCCTGGCCAGCAAGGCTTAGGAGGTCACAGTTTGATTCCCAGTCAAGGCACATGCTTTGGTTGCAGGCTCGATCCCCAGTGTGGGGTATGCAGGAGGCCTGATCAATCATTCTCACTTCTCTGAAGTCAATAAAAATATATTTAAAAAAAAATATTTTAAGTGGAAAAAAAAACCATTAAATAATCACTAGTTTTAAAGGATTTTATAGCAAGTGAAAAATGTGGAATAGAAAGAAACTATCCTATATAATAAAAGCCTAATATGCTGTGTCCAGTCATCTGTTCAACCAATCAAAGTGTAATATGCTAATGATATGCTAAGGCCACTCAACCACTCACTAAAACATACACTGAGCACCAGGAGGCAGACACTTGACCAGTAGGTTAGCTTGCTGCTTGGGTCCGGCTGATCAAGATGGGCTGGACATGCCCTGGATCCCTCCCACAGTCACTCCCCGGCTCTGATCGTGCACCAGTGGGGTCCTCAGCCTGGCCTGTGCCCTCTTGCAATACAGGACCCCTCAGGGGATGTCAGAGAGCTGGTTTCGCCCAATCCTGCAGGCCAGCCCGAGGGACCCCACTTGTACATGAATTCATGCACTAGGCCTCTAGTCCTTTATAATTGTGGGATAATCATAATTAGGTTCTAAGTAGTGGAAGGTAAAGACTGCTGTCCTCTTCTCAATGAAAGTGAACAAAATATAGAAATTATATTTGTACATCAAATATTTATTAAATGCACATTTCTTCCCAGGCACGTTTCTAAGGATGAGGGTATAGCAGTGGACAAAACAAACAGAAAGTGAGTGCCCCCTTGGATTGTACATTCCAGCACGAGGTTATAATCCCCCTTGTTTTTAATGAGTCATAATTGCAGTCATTTATTTTAGGTAACTAGTATATGAGTTTGGTCATGATGATCAATAGGAATCTATCAATCAGATTTCACAAAATGATTTTGGCTTTCCTTTTGGTTTTTAATACCTAATTCTAATCTGAAGTAAAAACTATTTGGCTCATACTTGAGTTTAGAGAGTTCAGAATAATTCTTTCCCTTACAAGTTAAAAAAGTGGTACAAATCACTACTACATGTGGTCTTGGTTATGGCAATTAGTGAGCATAGAAAATGTGAAAAGCAGAGGTTTCCAAGTGAAAAGGGAGGAATTTAGGATGTGATATGATTTGGTTGGACTGGAAAAGGAGATCAATAAAAAATATTTTTAAAAAATAAATAAAATGGGGATAAAATCATGCCTACCTCATAGGGATTTTAAGAACATTTAATATGTTTTAAAAAGACCCAGGGGCATTCGAGCATGGTTCCAAAGTCTGAGATCACAGCTAAAGTTCGCAAAAATGTAAATTCAGACTATGTAAACACAGTAAGTCCACACGATGGAGTAAATGATACTCAGCCAGACTGCCCACAGTAAGAAACTATAAAAATGGGCAAAATACACAAAGCAACTGTTGTCAAGAAGCAGAGACAGTACCGGACTATAATCCAAAAAAAGGAAGCAAAAGCCACAAAGCAAGCCCCACAACTGCCCCCACTTCTGCCTGAACAATTCCCCAACTACAGCTCCTTGTCTGCTACTATTTGAAATTGTCATGTAAAAGATGAGGCTTATTGGTCATTCGTAGACATTAAAGGTAAGAACAGTTGATGAATAAAGGTAAGAACTGTCTTAGGAGACAGTTCATCTTAACCAAATGAAACGCCGCCTAGCTTCAAATTTTGTCACCCAGAGATAGAATAGACTGTTTTATAAGGCACTGAATTTCCTGCCATTGAAAAAAATCAACTATGGTAAGTAAGCCAGTTGTTATAGGGTGGGTGTGGTGAGGATTCTAGCATTAAAGATGTCAATGAATAGGATGGGTTGCTCTCAACTTAAACTTCCCATGACCAGGTCTCTGGGAAACACACAAAGGTCCTGAAGGCCTTTGTCACTATGAATGCCTTAAATGTCTCTTCCATTTCCACATTCCCTGCCAGTGACTCGTGGCAGGTGCTAATAAATCTGCTAAATAGAGTATGGTTGTAAAGTTACATAAGTTACTCCCACTCTGTCCTCCCATGTCCCCTAGAGAAATACCAGCACATTTAGAGGAGAGGTGTAAAAACAGCCTGTGCAGAAAATGCCCATCCACGATGGAGTAATTGGTACTGAATTAGATCTCTCCCAGTAAACAGCTATAAAACTGAACAAAATATATGAGGCGACTGTTTCAGACAGCAGGCAACACACATATAAGACTGCAATTCCAGAAAGAAGCATAACTCACAAGGCCAGTCCCACTATTGCCCCCTCTTTCTGCCTTGGGACAATTTCCCAACCGTAGCACAGAGAGCTGGGGCCCAAGCAGAGAATGGCATACCTGCCAAGCTGACGAGACAGAACAGAATTCAGAGTGAAATGACTAGAACCCGCAGGCTTTAGACAGGAGGGAGCTGTGCACGCAGAGGATCTGTCCTATGAGTCCAGGGCTGAGAGCTGGGCGGAATGTGTGGGTGAGGTCACATTGGGCACAGCAGACCTTGGTTGCTTTGTGTTGGAGAGTAAAAGTAGAATTAATAAAGGCCAAGCAGTGCTGCAGAAAGAGCAGCTCCATGGAACACTGGAGCTTGGCCCACCAGACTCGAAAGAGTTTGCTAACAACAACCATGGCATGCAGCTGAGACATCGATACCACCACACCTCAGAAGAAAGGCTCATTCCCTATCAAATCTGCCCAGATGTGCATAAGAAAGCCTAAAACTGAGTTCCAAAAAGATGTAAAGAGTTAGTTTTGTAATGTGAATGAAGAAAAAGCTTTGCCTACTTGGCGTGGCTCAGTGGTTGAGTGGTGACCCATGAACCAGGAGGTCACTGTTCAATTCCCGGTCAGGGCACATGCCCGAATTGTGGGCTTGATCCCCAGTGTGGGCATGCAGAAGGCAGCCGGTCATTGATTCTCATCATTGATGTTTCTATCTTTCTCTTCCTCTACCTTCCTCTCTCTCTAAAAAAAAAAAAAAAAAAAAAGCAATAAAAAACATATTTTAAAAGAAAAAAAAAAGAGTTTTGCTCAAAAGTAATTACAAGAAAGGCTAATATGTCGCCTGTCCAGCATGGCTCAGTGGTTGAGCATGACCTATGAACCAGGAGGTCATGGTTTGATTCCCAGTCAGGGTACATGACCAGTTTTCGGGCTCAGTCCCCAGTGGGGGTGTGAAAGAGGTAGTCAATCAATGATTCTCTCTCATCATTGATGTTTCTATGTTAGATCAATGATCTTTCATAAGCCCTCACAGGCTTGAACTACAAGCTATGTATGTATATGGTCACAGTGAAATTTAAATACAGCAAATCATGGTAGTCCTCACCTCGGGACCCCGAAGGCCCAAGCAGACAGCTGCCTCTTTTCCCAGGAATAGTTCACTTCGAGGAATATGATTTTTACTTTTATTTAATGTAGTGAAAATGGAAGTGATTTGAACACTTCCTCTATCACAGAATATGTGCCAGACTGGCTGGGGAGAAGTGACAATCTGATCATGACCTGTATCTAAAAATCTCAATAAGAAAAACAAAAATAAATGAATGCTTTCAATACATATTACAAAACTGCCATAATGAAAACAGGCCTGAACATCAGATAAAGAGATTTATTATAGAAATTATAGTTATTTTGTCAGTTACATACAACTAAGAATACTGTAACATTAGTATTAAAATAATCTATAATGTCCTCAGTTATCTTTCTTCCTGTAAAAACTCATTGTCAAGTTCATTGATGGTTTCATACCAGTGCCTGGCACATAGTAGGTAGAGAAAAAAAATATTTGGGGAGGTAAATGCATAAAGATTTCCCTAGGGCAATAAAAGAGTACAATCACAGACCTTTTTAATCTGCCAAAGGACACACACAAGAAAACACACTTATAAAAATGTCCACCCAGAGGGGCTGAAAGCACTGAACGCTGCTGCCTTTTGGCAGCGTCAGAATCTCTCTCCCGATGCAGAAAAGCAATGAGAACACTGCGGCCTTTGGTAGGCTTACGTTCGTATGAAACTGAGTTCCCAAAACTGCCAGGACTCTGAACCCACTGAAAGAAATTGCTTTTATTCAATTCAGCATCATTTTCTTAAATTGCTTGATTCACTGCAACAGCATCTTTCTGGCAAGCTACTTGACATATTCTTTCTATAAGAAAACAAACTTGGCTATAATAGAGAGTGAGATGCTTTCGATGTTTCTTTCAAAATAAAACATGATCTTTGAAAGAATTTTCAAACCTTCACTTTGACATATGAGGAGGGCATGCTGCCATGGATTCTTTGAGGTTACATGTTTGTTCATCTTTTCTCTCATTTAGAGATACCTCAATGGGGAGGCTGACGGAGCCCTGCAATTAGTGATGAAAAGAATCTCTCTCTCTCTCTCTCTCTCTCTCTCTCTCTCTCTCTCTCTCTCTCTCTCCTTTCTTCCAGATTTTTGCCCATGCAGGAAGGTGCCGCCATTGCCTATCTCACTGCTCCTCCCATTTCTGTAGTCCCCCTCTCTTCAAATGACAGTTACTGATTCCATAGCAAATTTGAGTGACATTTTTTGCACAAAGTTCAACTGAAAGAGAAAAATATGTATTGCAACATCTTTCTTTCAAAATAAATGCAGTTTTATTGTGTCCGTGACAGGAAAAGAAGAGAACCGTGTATCCTTTTTTGTTATTTTGGCATGAGAAAACAGCCAAGTTTAATATATACTTACATATGGGAACCCTGCATACATGAGAGAGTCAGAGATCCCACATGCAGGAGAATTTCAGGGCTAGACAGGGGGACTGGTGTATAAGACACTCTGAGCTAGGGGTGAGGTAATGCACCCTGGAGGCTTCAAAAGGTCATTGCAGGATGAGAAGAAGAGCGGTGTTTAGTAAATAAAAGTTTGCTCTGTCATGTGGATGAGTGGAAAAGGTTATCACTGCTAATCTATTATGTGCAAGGCCTCTAATTCAGTTCTTTTAGACAGTTAAGGGAGGGGCAGAAGTTCCTCCGAACCTGTGGTTAAAGTTGCCTTTAGCTCAAAACAATCTGCATATCACAAAAGCAAGTCTTGAGGTGACTCATTCTGGACCCCTACAGCTCCTTCCTCTGAAACTTCTCTGGAAATTTCACATGAAACTGTATTTTTTTTAATCCTCACCCAAGGATATGTTTTATTGGTTTTTAGGAAGAAAGGAAGAGAGAGAGGGATAGAGAGAGAAAGACATTGAGATGAGAGAGAAACACACCCAGATCAAGGATTGAACCCACAACCTAGGTGTATGTACTTGACCAGAAGTCGAATCCATAACCTTTTAGTGTACAGGACAATGCTCCAACCAACTGAGCTACCTAGCCAGGGCTCTTTTTTTTTATTACAGTTGACATACAATATTATATTAGTTTCAGATATACAAACCTATGACTAAACATTTATGTAACATGAAGTGACAACCCCAATAAATCTGGTACTGATCTGGCATCATACATAATTATTATAATACTAGAGGCTTGGTGCATGAAAAGTCATATGTTCGGGGGGGAGGGGTCCCTCAGCCCAGCCTGCACCCTCTCGCAGTCCGAAACCCCTTGGGGGATGTCCACTTGCCTGCTTAGGCCAGCTCCCCAGGGGAGTGGGCCTAAGCTGGCAGTCAGACATTCCTCTGGCAGCCCAGGAGCCCTCGAGGATAACTAAAGGCTAAGCTGTTAGTCAGACATACTTAGTGTTGCTCCAGAGTCAAGAGAGGCTCCCGCCACTGCCGCTGCACTGGTCAGCTTCTGACTGAGTGGTGCTCCCCTGTGGAAGCACACTGACCACAAGGGGGAAGCTCCTGCATTGAGCATCTGCCCCCAGGTGGTCAGTGTGTGTCATAGCAACCAGTTATTCCCAGTCATTCTGCGCTTAGTGTCAACTGCATATTACCCCTTTATTATATAGGACTAGAGGCCCAGTGCACAAATGTGGGGTCCCTTGCACGGGTGCATGATCAGGGCCAGGGAGAAACTGTGGGATGGCTCCAGGGTGTGTTCCAGCCCATCTTGCCCAGTCCCAAACAGCAAGCTAAACTACTGGTCGAAGCACCTGTGCCCTGGTGGTCAGTGCGTGTCATAGTGACTGGTCAAACAGTCGAACGAATGGTTGCATGAACAGTCAGACACTTAGCATATTAGGCTTTTATTATATAGGATACAAACTATATTCCCTATGCTGTACTTTATCTCTTGTGACTATTCTGTAACTACCAATTTGTACTTCTTAATCCCTAAATCCCGTCAACTTTACATCCATCCTCCAAACTCCTCTCCCATCTGGCAATAATCAAAATGTTCTCTGTAGCTATGAGTCTGTCTCTGTTCTGCATGTTTATTCTGTTTTTTAGAATCCACATGCAAGTGAAATTATATAGCATTTGTCTTCCTCTGACTGACATATTTCACTCAGCATAATACCCTCTAGGTTCATTGATATTGCAGATGGCAAAATTTCATTCTTTTTTATGGCTGAATCATATTCCATTATATATACACAATGAAGCTTAGGTTGCTTCCATATGTTAGTTATCTAATATAATAAAAGAGTAATATGCAAATTGACCATCACATGAGACACCTAAGCCACGCCCATCAGCCAAGCCATGCTTCCCAGCCAATCAGAGTGGCTGTATGCAAATTAACCCAGCCAAGATGGAGGCCAGCAGCCACGGAGCTAGAGCAAACAGTAGGCTTCCGTTGCAATTGCCTGCCTAGGCTGGCTGAGCCTCTGGTCACAGTAACAATGTTTCAATTATAGAAGCCACAGAGCTGAAACAAACAGGAGGCTTCCTGACCTGCCTAGGCCTTGGTTCAAAGCAACAGTGTTTCAATTATAGAAGATAAATAAACCTCAGAAACTGATTCCAGCCAGCTCGCTGGGCTGGGACATTGGGTCAATGGGAGCTGTGGGCAGCCTAAAAACATCCCTCAGCTCCTCATCCAAGCTGCCCAGGCACCCCAGTAGGGACTCGAACCCTGAAGGGACTGTGGGTGGCCTGAAAACACCCCTCAGCTCCTCACCCAGGCTGCCCAGGCACCCCAGTAGGGACCCAAAACCTGAAGGGACTGCGGTCAGCCTGAAAATGGCCCTCAACCCCTCACCCAGGCTGGCCACACCCCAATGGGGTGAGGGTCCACACTGGAGGGCTTGGCCAGCCTGCAAACAGCCATCAGCCTCTCACCCAAGCTGGGCAGGCATGCCAGCAGGTGGACATCCTCCAAGGGGTCCCAGACTGTGAGAGGGCACAGGCCGGGCTGAGGGACCTCCCGAGTGCACAAATTTTTGTGCACCGGGCCCCTAGTTATAAATAACGCTGCTACGACAAATAGGAAAAACTAAAGGAGTTCACCACCACTTAACCAGCATTGTAAGAAATGTTAAAGGTTTTCTTGAAGAGGAAGAAGAAGAAGAAGGAGAAAGAGATGGTGGAGAAGGAAGAGGAGGAGGAGGAGGAGGAAGAGGAGGAGGAGGAGGAGGAGGAGGAGAGAAGGGAAGAACATAAAGAAGGAGAGATCAAAATTTTAAATAATAAAATGGCAATAAATACATATCTATCAACAATTACTTTAAATACAAATAGATTAAATGCTCTAATCAAAAGACAAAGTGACTGAATGGAATGGTGTATTCTTAAATGTTCAAGCATCATTAATGAGGAGAAGAAAGGTTTTAAGGAAAAGATTGCTAGTTTCCATCAGACAAAATGCAAGTATCTAAGCATATCTGAGAAAGCAATATGGAGGCAGCTTGTTGATCTTTTTTTTTCAAATATGTTTTTATTGATTTCACAGAGGAAGGGGGAGGGAAATAGAAACATCAATGATGAGAGAGAATCATTTATTGGTTGCTTCCTGCATGCCCCCTACAGGGGATTAAGCCCACAACCCAGGCATGTGCCCTGGACTGGAATTAAACCCAGGACCTTTCAGTTCGCAAGTCGATGCTCTATCCACTGAGCCATACTGGTTAAGGCAGTTTGCTGATCTTGACTTTAAAGTCATAAATGGGGACTCCATATGGGATACTCCCTATCTCCAACAGTATATTGGCTCTAACTCTTAGAGTTCCCTTTTCTCCTGTCCTCATTAGTTCAAAGATGATAATTGAAACAATGGTCAATGTGCAGAGTAAAATGAACTTGAGTTCTGGAAACCTAGAGGATAGACAGAAGAGCCCTTTACAGAGTAATAAATAGTAGCCATTGAGGTAGGAAGAAACCAGGATTAAGGTATGTTATGGCCCTGGCCGGTGTGGCTCAATTGGTTGGACATTGTCCCATGTACCAAAATGTTGCTGGTTCAATTCTTGGTCAGGGCACATGCCCAGGTTGTGGGCTCAATCCTCAGTGAGGATCATGGAGGAGGCAGCTAATCCATGTGTCGCTCTCACATCGATGACTCTCTCTCTCTCTTCCTTTTCCTTCCTTTCTCTCTAAAAATCAAAAAAAAAATCTTTTTTTTAAAAAGGTATGTTATTTTTTTAATGTATATTTATTGTTGAAAGTATTACAGATGCCCCCTTTGTTTTTTGTCATTGTTCTCCCATTGACTACCTCCACCCTGCAGCCACCCCTCCCAAGCCTTCACCATACTATTGTCTGTGTCCATGGGCTATGCATATATGCACATAATTCCCAGGTTAATTTTACCCTCCCATCCCCAGCCCCCACCTTCCTTCTGAAATTCATTAGTCTGTTATGGAAACCAAGAGCCAAGAGATGTTTGAGAGAGTAGGAATAGTTCACAATAGGAAACTGAGACAAAAAAATGTATTGGATTTAGCTTTAGGAAAATTATTGATGGCTTTGATAAGATGATGGAGCTGATTTGGAGGTGAAAAGTAGATATAGCATCTACCTCACTACATTTCAATTATCTATTGAAACATCGGTCTCCTGCAAGAGACTGTAAATTTCCTCCAGGGCATTGTCTCTGTCTCCCTCACATCTGTCTCCTGAGAAGTCGCCACATTTTCTTTAGAGCAGAAATGTAGTGACTAATTAGTAAATATAAAGATCTTGGAAATGAAAAAGTAACTTGAATTAATACCTTTATTATTACACGAAAATGTTAAGAGCAATATAAATTGGTATTCTGTGTTCATATAAAAATCAACATCATTGGAAAACAGCGATGATTACCACTCTCTGATGGGAAACCAACTCAATTAATGAGCACCCTTTCCCATCAGAGGAGGTCATTATTGAAATTTCACATGTTATTACATTATAGCATAAATATAAAAATCTTCTGCTTTGTTGATAATCACACTATTACATTAGCACTCTCTGAATTAATGTGCTATTCATTTGATTAAATAAAATAAGTATCATATTGAAGTGCAGTCATATTGACTACACTGTGTGTGCTTTAGAAAAGTCACAGGGAGAAGGATTTCCATAAAGATTTTCTGTGTAGCTGAACAGTTTCCATTCTTGGTTGGTCAAGCACATAATATTTTAATGCTTTAGATATGACAGATTTCAGATTACCAAGTTAGAATAAATGAAAACATTCTTCTTTTGCCAGGAAGGATTATTTTCCTGCATTTGATTTTAGTTACCATTTCAAAGAAGAATCAAGCCTCAAAAAGAGAAAAAAAAAATTAATAGCATATTTTGTTTGGCCAACCAGATAAAAACATTAGTCCCCATTGAAAATATGAATTAATGAATTAATGATAAGCAATAATAGACCTTGGGAATTCCCAGAATTCAGTATGTCAAAACAAATCTGCTGCTTTCCCTCAACTTGTATTTTAAAAACAACAACAACAAAAACCTAGGGTAAAAATAAAAATTTCCAATCTTATTCTTCAATTCTTAGAATTTAAAACCTGTGGGAGCCCTAGCTGGTTTGGCTCAGTGGATGAAGCATCAACCTGTAGATTGAAGTCTCATGTTTGATTCCAGTCAAGGGCACATTCCCAGGCTGCAGGCTCGATCTCCAGTAGGAGGCATGCAGGAAGCAGCCAATCAATGATTCTCTTTCATCACTGATGTTTCTATCTCCCTCTCCCTCTCCCTTCCATTCTGAAATCAATAAAAATATATTTAAAAAATAAAAATAAATAAAACTTGTGGGAAACACTTGTAATCAGATCAATAGATTCTTCTGATGTCCAGAAATACAGACTAAAGAATTAAAATTAAAACTTGAAAATCATCCAGGACCCCTTGGGGGATGTCAAAGAGCTGGCTTTGGCCCAATCCCGCAGGCCAAACCAAGGGATCCAACTGATGCACAAATTCATGCACCAGGCCTCCAGTATTGTAATAACTATGTATAGTTAGGTGGGTACTGCAAATATCAGGGAGAACACTTAGTAAAATATATGATGATTGTCTAAGCATTACACCTGAAACTAATAAAAAATAATGTTGGAAGAAAAAGAAATATGACCAAAATATCTCAGAAGGCACAAACTCTACTTTGCTAAAAACTAGGAGATACAATGTACTAGCTTTTGTTTTGAGTAATGAGGCTGTCCATATGTGCACCATAGCTGTTAGAGTAACATTTTTGGAGTAACACTACTGATTCAAGCAGGAAGTAAAGGGGGAGACGAGGAAAGGGCCATGTGAAATTAAATATATCAGTGGCACTGAATTTAAGGGAGCTGTTGGTTTACTATCATCTAAAATCTGCTAATGGAAAACAATTGCCCATTTCTGAGTGAGGAAGTTGGGTGAAGTCCAAATTACTTCTTTCTGTCATTCTGTAAGTAGGTGGGGCTTTCCTCCAGTTCCTGACAGCTGTGGCCTGGATATCACAGTCACTTATGACTATGTCTCATTACTCTCCACGATGTGCTGATCATCGCTAAGTAAGAGGGATCCCCCTATAAACACTGTGACAGAAATTTGAAATCTTGCTGAAGTTAATTCTAGTGGGGTATGAATTAAACATGATCAAATGTTTCATAGTCACATAATGCCTCTGCAAGTGCCCTAAAATTTTTGTCAGAGACTCAGTTTTAAATTTTAATCAGAAGTTTATTTTTTCCTGTTAAAGGAAATATCTCTTCACCAAACTTGTTCAGATATGTCAGTAAGAAAGAGACTTCTAGCTAAAGTAATTTAGTAAAGGTTTCATCTGCAAACACAAATATGTATTAGTTGGTTGACTTATAAATTACAGAAACACATACAATAACCAAGTAATTATATGTAACTGAACTCTGAGGTATCGAGGACAGTTTCAAGACAGACTTACAATTTTAAACAGACAAATTTATCCAAGTAAATTATCTGAAAGCTCTTGGAAATAATTTATTGATCTGTGAATGAATATTCCTTTCAGTACAGAAATGCTGGAGAGGATAGGGAATGATCTCATTTTAAAATGACAAATACTGAAAAAGCTGAGCAATGAAGTGTGTGTATCTCTGCTGCTGGAAGAAAATATATTTGGTTAGCAACATGCTCTCGTGTTTTCATTGGTAACAAGGGAACATTTGTTTTTAAATTGCCTTTCATTTTCATGGCTGTGATTCCTGGAATAATAATTATATCCTCTAAGTCTTTGAGATAGATCTGTGTGAATATAATATGTAAAACAACACCTCACCTCTCACCATGGGATCTTTAAGAGTAACTGAGGCCAGAGAGGTTAAGTGACATGGCCCAGGTCTCCTGACATCACATCTATTTCTCTTCTCTCAGCTTCAAGTTATCATCTTATCCCTCCTAATGATCCGTGAAAGAGGATCCAAAGTAAGACTGAAGAGAAGAAATATTTCTGAGAAGTCATATTGCATAAATGCATTTACTCTTAAAAATAATTTGAGGTGCTATAATATAAAAATATAAAGAGATGGGGATAAAAATAGGCTATGGTGCAAAAGAGCCTCTAAAAGCGACTTCCTGCAAAGAAACCAATAAACAGTTTTAGACCAGAGGCAAAGGAATGCCTTACGAAGGGAAGGTGAGGAAAAGGTGAGGAAAATGCAATTCTCCATGGCAAAATAGACCTATTTTGAATGAAATCATGTTGCTTTCATAAATTATGCTCTTTCTGTGGATTGCATGGCATTATTTGTGGCCCTATGAACTTTCTCAGTAGACCAAACAAAATTTTTTTTGAAAATAAAAAATAAAATAAGAGGTAATTAGAGGTTATTGGGGTTATTTAAAATCCAAATAATAGTTCTACGTAGGAGCCTAAATGAGTTTGCCTCATCATCTGATACATCCCTATCTCTGTCAGTTCCATGTCATTCATAAAAGGCATAATAATCATGCCTCCTTTTGACTTTTTCAAGTCACTGATACACTTAGTGGATACATTTAATTATTCAGGGAGAAAAGTTTATATTATGATATGAAAATTACAGATTAAAAATGATTTTATTCCTGTCTTCTGAAGCCTGGGCTAGACTTAGCCAATTGCTTTCAAAGAACATAATGTTGAGAAAGTAATTTGACAGTGGTAACACCTAGCAAAGGCTATCTGACCAGGTGGTCAAGGTTAACATCACTGGGAATAAATCATGTTAATAGCATATCTCTGGTATGTGATGAAAAGGGTACTCTACCTCTACCTCTATGGCATTGTTCCCCCAAATTCATAACCCTTGCCTCATCATGAGAAAGAAAATCGGGCAAATCCAAGTCTCCAAAACACCTGATAAGTACTCCCCAAATCTGTCAAAGTCATCAAAGACAAGGAAAGACTGAGGTGTTGTCACAGACCAGAGAAGACTAAGAAGATGGAATGACTAAATGAAATGCGTCCCCTAGATGGCATCCTGGGACAGAAGAAGGACAACAGCGGAGAAACTAGTGAAATCCAAATACAGCCTGCTCTTCTGTTAATAGCAATGCACCAATATTGGCTTCTCAGTTTTTATACGTGATTATGGAAAAAGTTAAAAGATAAAAACTGAGTGCATAGTATATGGGAACTCTCTGTACTTCTCTTGCGACTTCCCTGTAAATATAAAACTGTTCCAAAATCCCTTTACCTGATGTACCCAGCCCCCATGACACCACTCCTCTCTGTCTGTTTTCAGTATCTACCAACAGTATGGTGACTGCCAAAGGGAAAGGGGGTGGAGGGAGGTGGAAGAGGCAAAGGGGGAATAAATGATGATGGAAACAGATTTGAGTTTGGGTAGTGAGCACACGATGCAATATGCAGAGTTGTGCACTTGAAATCTGAATGGTTTTATTGACCAATGTCATCCCAATAACTTCAATAAAAAAATAAAATTTTAAGAAAAAAGAAGTACAAATTGGTAGTTACAAAATAGTCATGGGATGTAAAATAATAACTATGTATGGTGCCAGGTACATGTTTGAATTCTCAGGGGCATCGTTTTGCAAATTATATAAATCATCCAACGAATATGCTGTATACCTGCAACTAATATAAAATAATATTGAATGTGAACTGTAATTGAAAAATTAAATTAAACAAAATTCCAAAATAAAATGCTTATGTTAAAATAGTGATAATTGCATCTATAGTTTCTGAGCATGTAAATCAGATTATGTAGAGAGAGTAACTGCAGGAAAAGAGCATGAGTCTGGACCTAGACTGCCCAGCTTTGAATCTCAGTTCTGCCACCTGCTACCTCCATGCATTATGGCTATATTTACTCATCTTTAGAAATGAAAGAATAGCTTATCTAATTCCTAAGGTTACTGATGGATTAAAATTATTAATCATGCAAAGTGTTTAAAACCGTGCTTATCAGCTAGCTATTTTAGTACTGTATTAGCTACAACTGTTCTGGTTATTATTTATTAACACAAGTTTAAAAGCTTAAGAGCTCTAGTTCACAGTGAATAGAATACCAGCAAATGATGATATTCTGACAAAACAAAACAACTGATATAAATTCTACTCCATTAGTAATAATAGTAAAGTATTTCAAGGGTGGAAAGTAAAACTTCTCTTCATCAATCAGACCCTATTAAGAATATTAGACTCGGTCTGGGTATTAAACTTTCAATCAGATATTAACAAATAAGTTTCTTCTGACAAAGATCATCAGGATACCAAATAGAAACTGTGCCATACAAAGATGCATTTGGAAAACCTGGGAAAGTTTAACCTAGAAAATAGAAGATTAATGGAGAATAGGATACCTGTCTTAAAAAATGTGAAATATTTTCACATTTAAATAATTCAATATTTATAACAATTTTAAAGCCAAATTTGGAAGGAAATTAAATAACTTATTCATACAAGACAACTACTAATACTTAGTAAGGACCTGAAATATGGTTTAAGCTGCACATAAAAAATATTAACAGAACTGTCTCCTTAAGAATCTTATATATACTCTACTATAATAGATTTACATTTCTAATCTGTCTATAATATGCATTTTTAATATTTGTTTATGTATGTTACTCATTAATGTGCTAAGATGTCTTGAAGGGGACAGTCCACAAAATGCGTGCAAGTGATGGCTTTTTAAAATGTTAATTTCTCAAGCTCTATTTAAAACAGAGCAGAAAAGAAGTTACATGTTTCAAAACCCTAAGGTATATTTAAAAACTAGAGTATGATTCTATGAGGAAAAGAGGTATGAAAATGCTTCCACAATTCCTTTCCTATGTTATAACCTTATAAGATATTTCTTCTTAACATTATGCCCAGCATGGTGCCTTCCTCACTTAGATGCCAAATACGTTTCATGAAGATTTGAAACATTAAGAGGCCATCTGCAGCATATGGACCCAAATATCGTAAATTCCTCTCTAAAATGGGACTATATCATATAACAATTAGAGATCCAGGAAAGAGCAAACCTGTATTTATTTTGCATAACTAAATCAGGAAGTGTTGAGGACTATCATCCGGCCTCTGTAACAGTCAGTTCATTTTCATAGGTGGGCCCCACTTACTGTATATAGTTCAGAATTGCTTTCTCCCTCAGACCAGAATGCTTTCTGTTAGTTTAACTGCATTCGTTAGTGGTAGACATCTTTTAGTTTCAGAAATAACACCTGCCAAGCCTCCATCAAAGCAAAGCTTATAGCTATTAGGTTCTCTATACTGCACAAATGGAATGAAGAATTTTAACATTGTTGAGTAAATAGGTAGCAATTAAAATAATAGAGGACTCACAGAAGACTGCCAGAGAGGTGATGTTATTCTTATATCAAAATGTTATAATTGGTTGGAAAAAGAGATAGAGGTAGACATAAACAAATGGAAAAACATACCATGTTCATAAATTGGTAGAATCAACACCATTAAAATGTCCATACTACCCAAAGCAATCTATAGATTCAATGCAATCCCTATTAAGATACTAATGGTATATTTCACAGAGCTAGAACAAACTCTCTAAAAATTCATATGGAATAGGAAAAGACCCTGAATAGCCACAGAAATCTGGAGAAAGAAGAACAAAATTGGAGGGAACACAATACCAGATATCAAGCTATATTACAAAGCCACTGTTCTCAAAACTGCCTGGCACTGGCACAAGAACAGACATATAAACCAATGGAACAGAGTAGAGAACCCAGAAGTTGACCCAAGCCATTATGCTCAATTAATATTTCACAAAGCAGGCAAGAGCATACAATAAAATCAAGACAGTCTCTTCAATAAATTATGTTGAGAAAATTGGACAGATACATGCAAAAAAAAAAATGAAAATAGACCACCAAATTACACCATACACAAAAACTCAAAATGGATAAAGGACTTAAATGTAAGATGGGAAACCATAAAAATCTTAGAAGAATCCATAGGCAGCAAAATATCAGGCATATGTCAGAGAAATATCTTTACTGATACAGCTCCTAAGGCAATGGAAACTAAAGAGAAGATAAACAAATGGGACTACATCAAAATAAAAAGTTTCTGCATAGCAAAAGAAACCATCAATAAAACAAGAAAGTCCACTGCATGGGAGAACATATTTGCCAAAGTTATCTCCAATAAGGGTCTAATCACCAAAATTTACAGGGAACTCATACAACTTAACAAAAGAAAAATAAGTAATCTAATCAAAAAATGGGCAAAGGACCTAAATAGACACTTTTCGAAAACGAACATTCAGAAAGCCAAGAGACATATGAAAACATTAGAGGCCTGGTGCACAAAATTTGTGTGTGGGGGAGGGAAAGAGAGGCATCTCTCAGCCTGGCCTGCACCCTCTCCAATCTGGGACCACTGGCTCTGAACCACTCACCTGCCTGCCTGCTTGATCACTCCTAACCACTCTGCATGCCTTCCTGATTGCCCCTAAGCACTCTGCATGCCTGCCTGATAACCCCTAACCACCTGTGTCTACCTGCCTGATCACCCCTAACTGCTCTCCTCTGCTGGCTTGATCACCCCTAACTGCTCTTCTCTGCTGGCCTGATTGCCCCTAACTGCTCCCCTGCCAACCTGATTGCCCCTAACCACTCTGCCTCAGCCCCTGCCACTGTGGCTTTGTCCAGAAGGATGTCCGGAAGATGTCTGGTCTAATTAGCATATTACACTTTTATTAGTATAGATGCTCAAAGTCAGTAATCATCTGAGAGATGCAAATAGAATGAAAATGAGGTACCAGCTCTCACCTGTCAGAATAGCTGTCATTAACAAATCAACAAATGGCAAGTGTTGGCGAGGATGGGAAAAAGTAACTGTCTTGCACTGCTGGTGGGAATGCAGACTAGTGTAGCCACTATGGAAAACAGTATGGAGCTTCCTTAAAAAATTAAAAATGGAACTCCCATTTGACCCAGTAATCCAACTTCTAGGTATATATCCCAAGAAATCAGAAACACCAATCAGAAAAGATATATGCACTCCTATGTTCATAGCAGCACAATTTACAATAGCTAAGATTTGGAAACAGCCTAAGTGCCTATCAGCAGATGAGTGGATTAAGAAACTGGGGTACATCTACACTATGCTGCTATAAAAAAGAAGAAACTCTTATCATTTGCAACAGCATGAATGGACCTTTATGCTAAGTGAATGGGAGCATTATGCTACGTGAAATAAGCCAGTCAGAGAAAGATAAATATTACATGATCTCACTCATTTGTGGAATATAATGAACAACATAAACTGATGAACCAAAATAGAGCAAGAGAAAAAAAAATATTTTAGAATATAATAGAAGTAATCCTGTTATTTGCAGATTTTTAATATTTCCTGCAACTTTTATGATATTATACTATGTTAGTACAGTTTGGGTAATATTATATTTAAAATATTTTTCTTGAAATATTAATGTTTATTGCATATAAAAAATATAAAAACAAAACAAAAAAAGTGTTATAATTGGAATAAGGGGAGAAAGAAGAGAGAGAGAAAGGAAGGCAAGAAGGGACTTAAGGAATGAGATCACTCTTTTTAAAAAAATTTTTTTTGTTGATTTCAGAGAGCAAAGTAGAGGAAGAGAGAGAGATAGAAACATCAGTGATGACAGAGAATCATTGATCAGCTGCCTCCTGCATGTTCCTTATTGTGCCCTGATAGGGAATTGAACAGTGACCTCCTGGTTCATAGGTCGATGCTCAACACTGAGCCACACCAGCCGGGCTAGAGGTCACTCTTTGAAGTCCTTCCATTGTCCTGGATGACTGAAATATTTGAGTAAATGTCTTGCCCAATGACCTGGCTTCCTTGACACCCAATGAAATTCTTCAGCCCACATCAACAATCCACCTCCAAGACTAAATCAGGCTCACTATTGAAACCCGACACCTGAAGCAAAACCCTTAGTCATCCTGCTATGGACACAGCCTCCTCTTCTCCCTCTCAATCAACTCTGCCTCAGTTCTTGAATCTTACTGGAATAACATTCTATTCTATAGTGCCTGCTACTTTCTGCTTTCTGTCCTCACTTTCATTGACTCTGTGCTAAATCCATAGACAGTGATAATGTCCTAGTCCTGGTATAGGAACCCTGATCAGAGTATGTCAGATGTTCAAGGTCAATTTGCCATATGCCTGGGCAAGGGCAATGACACAGCAGTTTTACTGTATGCACTGCACAGCGTACCTTTCTATAACCCAAATATTGATGTCACTATTTGGCAAAAGAGAAGCCTCTTTTGTCTGAATTGTTATAAAGATGTGTCGTGGACCAGCCAATACGTGGCTACTTTGTAGGACGACTTTGAAGAACTGTTTTGTCTGATGGCTCCTTGTTAACAGTAGCTACTTGGTCTGCAATAAAGTCTTTCTTATCTGCCTATGGCTGCTCATATCGCCGTCCAATACCCGGCGTCCGAGGAGCAGTGCTCTGACACCTCGTTTCAGTGTGTGAAAATTTGTCAAGCTGTACTTCTACGATATGTGCATCTTTCTGTTTGTATTGCATACGTCAGTAGAGTTTACTTTTCAATCCAGAGCCCATAACTTCAACTACTTTCTTGCCAAATGCTCTAGCGCCCTTGTTCCTTTGTCCTTTCCATGTGTGAAGCCTCATCTCTATTTGAATCTAGCTGTTTGCCCTCCCTGCACTTTTCACCATGCTGTTCAGCACTGCTGGGAGGGAATCGCAAGATCCCAGACAGATGTTACTAGAAATATGTGGTTTCTCACCTTCCTGCCTCCAAATCTAAAGACACACTTGTACCTTTTCTTCTTCATTTAATTGCAAAGACAGAGAGTTGAGAACATTCACCAGGGGTCACCTTCTTCCCCTGTGTTCAGATCCAGGGGTCACCCTCCTGCCTGCTGACTGTCTTAGGGAACTCAGGGCATTGTATGTGTTCTCTCTGTGTTCTGTTTTGACTTATTTCTACTGGACCCTTCCCATCAGCTTTCAAGTCTGCTCAACTCTTGCAGTTTATTTTATAAAAACCTCCCTAATCTATGCTATTCTCAAAAATTCTTTTGTTAAACAAATATTGATTGAGCAACTATGACATATCAGATACCAGTGACCCAAACAGACAAAAATCCTGTTCTCCTGGACTTATTACCTAGTAATAGCAAGCAATCATATAGACTATGAAAGAATTGTGTTCTGAAGAAAAATAAAGTATGCGGAAGGGAGAGGGACTCGCATGAGGCAGCACAATTTTAAGTCGGTTGCTTAAAGAAGACCCACTGAGAAATAACTGAACAAAGTGCTAAAGGACGTGGGCCATGAACCGCATAGAGACCTGGGAAAAGCATTCCAGGAAGAGGATCCTCCTCCTCCTCTTCTTCTCTATGTACTTTCCATGGCTCAGGGTAGTCTAACTCCATTTTTTGCCTCGGTTCTCATGTGGAGTGGGAGAAACTTTCTTCCACCCTTCGGAGATTCTCTTGGCTGGTCTAATAAACAAACTGATATGAGACAGATAAGAAGAGAAAATAACCTGATTTAATTACATACATATGTATGGGAGCCCCACATACATGAGTGGTTCAGAGACAGAAGATGAAAATGAGGCATATTTGACATTGTGAGTTAAGGATGGTGTAAGGTGCCTTGCAAGAGAAAGGTCATTGCAACAGGATAAGAGCAGATGTTCAGTAATTAGTAGTTTGCTCTGCCATAGGTCAAAAGGGTTATCTCTGATCATCTCTTACAATGGGCAAGGCCCATCATTTAAATTCTTCTAGGTAATTAAACGGGGGCAGAAGCTTCTCCTGAGGCTGCAGGGTCTCTGTTGCCTTTAGCTCAGGATAATCCACTGACCAGAGAGGCACATCTTGGGGTGACGCGTAGTATGTATACTCAGCATAACTCTAATCTCTGCCACCCATCTGTTTCTGTGTCTTATCTTGGATCTTCTTAAAAGAACCCTTGTCATTGATCTAGAACCCATCTGTGTAATCCAAGATGAACTCATCTCAGGATCCTTAATGCCTGCAAAGACCCTTTTTCCAAATAAGATCACATTCACAAATTCCCGGGATTAGGACATAAACATGTATTTTGGAGGGACCACCATTCAATCCACTACACTCACACGTACTTCAAATGTACGACTATGTTCAAAACTAAATTTGATCTTCCTCCAATCACCCCTTGTCTCAATCTGCTCCTCCTACAGTGCCTTCTCAGCAAATATCTCTACTAGCTCTTCCATTACCACTGTCCTATCTTATTTTACCATCTTCTCACAAAAACATTCTATCTTGTCTACCTGCTTCCAACTTTGCCCCTATTCCAAATCACCCTTCACAGTTCCAAGCCTGCAAGGTCCTGCTAAAAACCTCATCTTGTTTTGCCTATTTTAGTGTCACATTCCAGAGGCTTACAAAACACCACACCCCGTTTACAATACTCTGGAGCCATCTACTTTTCCAGAATGACTGCTTAGCACTCCCTGCCTCACACTTCTCTCAAATTCCTAATGTAAAACTCTCAGGTCATCATTTACGCTAACCTCTCTAAGAGAAACACTATTCTCCGCCCCCATTCCAAGTCATTTCCTATTTATCCTTAAAATTTCTCCAAGAAGCTTTCCCTGACCTGTTAAACAATAATAATAACAGTAGGTACCTTGCACATCAATTAACATCCATGTTATCACTTGTTACTGTCATTGCTAATTGTCATTCTTTTTAAGTGGATTGTAACAGGAGGCAAGCAGGCATCATGCATTTTTGTACCTTGATGTGAACTCAGCATTCAGCTCATTGCCCAGCATGTAGTAAAGAATAACAAATACATGTAATTAATTAATTAATGATTAAAGGGGACCAGCTGAGAGATGGGTCCAGGGTGGGTTGTTTCCTCCGGAACATAATTAGTTCACTCAGCATCATCAGAAAAAAATCCTATCCACCATTTTGCTTTTTAACAACAACACTTGAATGAAACAACTCATCATTTCTTATCTAAAGGCCATAACCTGGGTGTCTTAAAACACTCATTTGCTCAAAATTTCATAAACCAAATAAACAAAGCTGACATTCAATTTTCAAGCACATAACTTTTTTTTTTTTTGCCATTAAAGGAAGAGATCTATATTTCCAAATTGCAACTCCTACATGGAATGTTAAATAAAACTAGAAGGGTCTAGAGAAGATCAAACCCACCATCCTCTTTTTACAAAATGAAGTCAGCTGAGAGGATGAAACAGTATTTTTTAATGATAGTGCCTGTACAGGAACTCTTCTTTGAAAATATATTTTATTGATTTTCTTACAGAGAGGAAGGGAGAAGGATAGAGAGTTAGAAACATCAATGAGAGAAAAACATCGATCAGCTGCCTCCTGCACACCTACTACTGGGGATGTGCCCACAATCAAGGTACATGCCCTTGACTGGAATCGAACCTGAGACCTTTCAATCTGCAGGCTGATGCTCTATCCACTGAGCCAAACCAGTTAGGGCTGTATAAAGACTCTTAATTTTCATTGCACTGGCTTCCCAGTCTACCTGGCTGCTTCTCATTGGAGGATGTGGGAGTGGGGGTAACAACAACAACACACAATGCCCACCACAGAATTATGCTGCAAACTATATAACTGTTTGGGGATCATTAGAGACTTTCTCATCCTATATAATAAAAGCGTAATATGCTAAGCGTAATATGCTAAGCGTAATATGACCAGCGGGCAGACGCTCCGACTGGTAAGTTAGCTTGCTGTTGGGGTCTGGCTGATACGGACTGAGTGAGAGGGCTGGACATGTCCTGGAGCCCTCCTGCAGTCCCTCCCCAGCCAGCTCCCATGGGCCCGATTGGGACTGGGCGAGATGGCCCGATCGTGCCTCTAGTAGAATATAAAAGCAGAAAAGAAAACTAGTATTTATCAAGCCCCTGATACATGCCCATCACCCTGATAGGAACATTCTGTGTACTATTTCACTTAATCTATACAAGAGTCCTGTGATTAAATATTATTATTCCCATATTACAGATGAGGAACCAAGAACATAAGTTCAGGAATATAATAACTTCCCAAAGTAATATACATTGTAAAGAGAATGATCTCTATTAAAATCCAAATCAGTGTCAAAGTAAAAAGCACTCCCTTTATTCTGACCTAAAAATGCTTTAAAAAAAAAAAAAAAAAGGTTCCCAGCTCCCTGGCTGGTGTGTCTCAGTGGTTGAGCATCAACCCAACGAACCAAGAGGTCACTGGTTCAATTCCTAGATCAGAGCACATGCCTGGAATGCAGGTTCAATCCCCAGTATGGGGTGTGCAGGAGGCAGCCGATCAATGATTCTTTCTCATTGATGTTTCTATTTCCCTATCCCTCTCCCTTCCTCTCTCTCTAAAAAATCAATAAAAACTTTTTTTTAATATCCACAGTGATAGAGTCAAATGCAAGGTATGCAGGGAGCTAACCACACTGCATCTGGCCACTAGCCAATCAGACCCCAGCCCCTACCCAACCAATCAGCAGGGGGCACGAGCATTACCTCACCAACTTCACCAACTGCCCCTAGACCCCCTATAAAACCTTTGTTCTGTTGGAACTCACTCTCTCTCTCCGCCCTACCACTGTGTCGGTGAGTGTGTGTGGGACTGAGCTCAAGCTAGCTTGAATAAAGGCTCTTTGCTTTTGCATCGGACTTGGGCTCCCTAGTGGTCTTTGGGGATCATAGGCATAACACAGCTGCTGTAGGGCCTGAGGGTTCCTTTTACTGCACTACTCATTGGCCCAAAAGTTCTAGGGCTTTTTTCAAAACAGTATTTTTATTTTTATATTGTACTTGGGAATAGGGGCTTCATGAGTTGTTAAGTATACTAAAATCTGGTATTGATAAATTAAAATCATATATCACTAAAGTTT
Source organism: Murina feae (assembly GCA_004026665.1). Lineage (NCBI taxonomy): Eukaryota > Metazoa > Chordata > Mammalia > Chiroptera > Vespertilionidae > Murina > Murina feae. The sequence goes on along the minus strand of PVJC01013384.1, from coordinate 111 downwards.
GCAGAAAACTCCAACTCAATATTCTACTAAAGCCCTAACTGGTTTGGCTCAGTGGATAGAGCATCAGCCTGTGGACTCAAGGGTTCCAGGTTTGATTCCGGTCAAGGGCAT
>PVJC01013383.1:0-38102 GCA_004026665.1 Murina feae | reverse complement strand
TCTTTGACTTGATTCTTGCGATCCTCTCGTCTGCTGTTGGACCTCTGTATATTATTCTTTATTTCAGTCAGTGTATGCTTAATTTCTAGCTGGTTCTTTTTCATATGCTCGAGGGTCTCACTAAATTTATCAGCAGTCTCTAGAAACTTCTTGAAAAACCTAATAACCGTGGTTTTGAACTCTATATCCAGTCATTTGCGTTCCTCCATTTCTGCCTTTTGTGTCCTGTCTCGTAGTCTCCGCATTTTGGCTTTCTGTGCTGGGTGTCCTATATAAGGCCCAGTGATTCAGCCTCCCCAATCACCTGGGGTGGCTACTCTTGTTGTATGCCTTTGAAGGCTGGGTGCACAGTCTTGTTGTAGTTATCACTGGGAGGTATCACTGGGGGAAAATGACCTGCAGGCCTTTCTCCTCGTTGTTTGCAATTTCGATCTATTGGAGTTCTGTCTCAGCTGCACACCCTTAGGTTGTGCTGCAGGCAAACAGCTTGAGCGGGGTTGTAGGTGGGGTGGGGCGGGGTCTCAGGATCACCGGGGGTGGAGCGACTCACAATGGCGTCCCCTCTGCGGATGCCGCAGTTTCTACCGAGTTTGGCTTTTCCAAACCCTGGGGTCTGCTCACGGTTCTCAGTCCCGGAATCTCCGCGTAAGTGACAGCTGCGAATAGCACTCCTAGAACGCCACTGGTCTTTCACCACCCCGTTGCCCTAGAGCCCGCGTTGCATTCACTGCGACTGGGAGTTTTTAATCTTCTGAGCCACGGACCCGATCGCGGCTGCCGCTCCCTTTCACCCGCTCTGCCGTGCGCGCCGCGCCACCGCCTCCGTTTCGAGTCCATACCTTGGGCATCTGGAGCTTCTGTTCAGTCTCAGAGCACTCCTCTTGCTTTCTAGGTGTAACGGTTCCCCTCCCTTGGTTCTGGAGGATGGCCGTTTATCTGAATGGTTGTATTTCTATAATATAGGTGTGGAGGCTGTGCATTTAGGTATATACCTCATGCTGCCATCTTGGTTTCTCCTCACTGTCTTAAATAAAATTTTATCACAGATATTATACATAGGAAAAAACATAATATATAAAGGGTTTGGTACTATGCCCAGTTTCAGGCATCTACTGGAGGTCTTGAAATGTATCCTCCAAGAAGGACAACTGCCCTACAGTGGCCTATGCTTTTTTGTTTTTCTTGTTGACACTATTGCTTATGTTTCCATTCCCCCACCCCATTTCCCAACCTCCACCTATCTCCCACTCCCTGCTCCCCTGAACTTTACCACACTGCTGTCTGTGTCCATGGGCTATGCATATATGTTATTTGGCTAATCTCTTCATCTTGATCCAGACCTTCCCACACCCCTCCCCTCTGACAAACATCAGCCTTTTCTTTGTATCCATGACTCTTGTTATATTTTGTTCATCAGTTTATTTTTCTCATAGTTCCACATATAAACAATATCACAAGCCTTAGCATCATAACCTCCAGATCCATCCATACTGTCACAAAGGGTAACAGTTCCTTTCTTTTTATAGCATTTACTAGAGACTCGGTGAATGAAATTCATGCATGGGGAAAAGGGGGGTGTCTCACAGCTTGGCCTGCACCCTCTCACAATTCAGGATGCTTCTCTCAATCCAGAATTTCTGGCTCCTAATTGCTCACCTGCCTGTCTCCCTGATAACCCCTAACCACTTCTGCCTGCCTGCCTGATTGCCCCTAACTGCTCACCTGCCTGACTGATCATCCTTTACTGCCTCTGCCTTAACCCCTGCCATGATGGCTTCATCCAGAAGGACTTTCAGAATGACATCCTGACAGTCATTTGGCTGTCCAGTTTAATTAGCATTTACACTTTTATTATTACAGATGTGTGTAAATGTACCACAGTTTTTTATCCATTCATCTGCTGATGGGCACTTGGGCTGTTTCCAGATCTTAGCTATTATAAACTAGTAGGTGGTGCATGAAATTTGGGCATGGGGGGTTCCCTCAGTGCAGCTTGCACCGTCTCCAATTGGGGACCCCTTGGGGGATGTCCAACTGCCAATTTAGGCCCCATATTGGAGCCCTCAGGGGTTGTCCTACTGATGGCTTAGGCCTGCTCCATGCTCCCCTTGGGGAACGGGCCTAAGATGTAGTCTGGCCTCCCTTTGTGGGAGGCAATCAGGCTAATCAGGGGAAGCCACCAGCCCCATCACTCCGCTGCTGCAGCCACTGCCAGTCACCAAAGCCACCAAGGTGTTTTCATCAACATGTTCTCCAGTCCCTTTACCATGAAAACATGACGACTTTTTTAAGGCATTTTTAAGATGTGTCTTTCATAAGATATGACATTTCTTTCTTTCTTTTTTATCCTCACCTGAGAATATGTTTCCATTGATCATTAGAGAATGTGGAAGAGAAGGGAAAAACAGAGAGAAACATCAAAGTGAGAGGAACACTTTGATTGGTTGCCTCCTGCATATGCCCTGAACTGGGCCCTGGCTAGGGAGAAGCCTGCAACCTAGGTACATGCCTTTGGTGAGAATTGAACCCAGACCCTGCAGTCAGCAAAATGAGGCATTATGCACTGAGCCAAACTGGCTAGGGCAGGATATGACATTTCTTTGCCCTCCAGCAGTGGACCTTCATTTTTTTTTTCTCCAGGAGTGTGGTGGAAAAACCCTAAATCACCTTTAGGAATACTTATTACCCAACTTACTAAGAATATTACCAGTGGCATACAGGGAGCTTAGCAAATGAGTGATAAGAAAAGATGTTTCCTCTGTAGTTCACTCTGATCATTGGCTTTATCCCTGCCCCTCCAATTCCAGCTCCAACCCTGACCAGGCCTGTAACCTCTGGCTGAGGATTCAGGCCTGGGCAGGGGACCCCCAGATCCCTGCGATCACTGGCTCTGTCCCCGCTCAGGGCTGCAGTCTCTGCCTGAGGCTGAAAGACTGAGCAGAAGACTTCCAAGCTCCTCTAATCACCAACTTCACAGAACCCAGGCTTCTGCAATCACCAGCTTTGCCCCCTCCCAGGCCCCTCTGATTGCCAGCTCCACCCTTGCCCCACTGTAGCCTCTGGCCAAGGCTACAGGCCTGGGCAGGGGATCCCCAGACCCCTGCTTTGCCAGCTCCACTGGTGGCCAGACCTCTGCGATCGCAGACTCTATCCCTGCCCCTCTGATCACTGGCTCTGTAGAGCCTGGGCCCCTGTGATCTCCAGCCTTGCCCCTGCTCAGGCCTGAGGCCTCTGGCCAAGGCTTTATGCCTGGGTAGGGCACCCTCATACGCCTCTGATCACCAGCTCTGCCCAGTCCCCTCCGATCACCAGCTCTGCCCTTGCTTATGCCTAAGGCCTCTGGCGAAGGCCTCTGGCTTGGGCAGGGGACCCTCAACCCCCTCTGATTGCCTGTTCTGCCCCTCAGGACCCCACCTCTTCAGCCGCCTGCCTGGCTAACAGGCCTGACTACTTCAGTGGCAGGGCTGAGCCAGACTGGGAGCTACCATCTTTTGACCATGTGGGCAGCCATCTTTGTGACAGAGTGATGCCTAATTTGCATATTATTCTTTTATTAGATAGGAAGTGGCTATGGGTGCCATTATCTTGTGGCTATGGGGGCAGTCATTTTGGGATAATGGGGTGGCCATTTTTGTCACGGATTGATGCCCAATTTGCATTACTCTTTTATTAGGTAGGATATCTTAGTTGGGTTAATTTGCATACTGACTCCTGACTGGTTGGTGAGCGTGGCTTTGTGGGCATGGCATGAGCATAGTGGAGGGATGGTTAATTTGCATGTTTCTCTTTTATTATATAGGGTTGCATTCAAGGCTAAATTTATTTTTTAGTAATGCTAATGTTAAATTGGTAGGAAAAGAGAAAACAATGCAGCAAATGTTCCATAAAATTGGTTTTGATTCTTTTTCATAGGTAAGAGATTCTAGTTCTGAGATTCCAAAAGATGGAGATCACAGCTGGATATATAGTTCATTTTATTTCTGGAAAGTGTCTACCATAGAAGTGAGTTGATTAAGCTCATCCACATCATGAAACCAAGTAATCAAATCAGGAGTAATTTTTTTTTTAGAACAAACTAGCTTTATTTTTTAATTCTAACAGATTAATAAGTACCCTGTGAAAATGTTCTCCTTATACATTCTTTAAACCACAGAAAATAATTGTCACTCTTGTCAGAATGTCTTCCTAAATTAATCTTGTCCTTTGTCTATGGATCTGAACTTCAGGAGCAGTGCATTTCTGTCTGCACTTTTGTTGTTCCCCTGCAGGGTCCCCTACCTGGGACAGCACACCACAGTACAAAATGTCAATGGGAACTGTGTTTTTTGTCTGCACCACAGAGCAAAGATAGCTGTGAAAGGAGAGAGGGGAAGCAATAGCTAGTAGGTAAATTCCCAGTCGCGTCAATTCTGGAAAAACCTACCTAGAGAATTGAAGACACAGAAATTGCTACTCATGCTCTGGCTAGTATCCGGAACGTCCTCTTTTTCTTGAATTTCAAAATTATGACTTAAATCTTCTACCTTGTTTTTGCTGCAATCTCTGTTAAAATTTTATTGTGATCATGTAAAATCACTGAGTTATAAAATATTTGTAGATAGGAGTGGAATATAATTCTGAAAATTGCATAAATATGTCTGAATTCAAAAATTCACAAAAATGTTGATCAAATTGTTTAATAGTTGCTTTATGAAGCCCAGGGTAGCAGTAATAACCAGTTGCCTCAATCACATCGACTTGACCCTTTTCTGATTTCATTCAAGGCTTGTGTAGGTGGTTCCATGCAGCCTTCCCAGGCCAAGATTCACTTTAACCTGACAAATCCTCACTTGATGAGCTCTGTCATTTTATTTCAATATAAATTTGAAACTTTTAGCAATCGGGGTGCCTCAGAAATATGGGAAATTATCAGTGAAAGGCAATTTGCAGTAAAAAAAAAAAAAAAAGAGAGAGAGAGAGATAATGAGAGACAAGTAACATTTGAATTCATCTTGAATGCTTCTCATGATAGGTATAATGTTGAATTGTTTTCTACATGTGTGTTTTTTTCCTCTGTGCCACCTCAAATTATTCAGGTCATTTCATGGGATGACCTGAATAATTCTCCCTTAAGTGGGCTTTTTTTCCTTCCTCACCTCACTTTCTATTCTTCTCAACTCCTATTCTCTTGGAAAATATAATGAACTAATTTCACACAAGACTTTGTTTCAATCTATGCATTCAGAGGAACACAAACTAAGATATTATTAATACTGAAACCCTAAAAAACAGACCCTCAAGATTCTAGGGCTGTTTCACCCTCTGAGAAGACAGTAAGAAAGACAATGCTGCAGGTGGGGAATGAAATTATGTAACCTCTGGCGCAGTCCTTAAGACACTTGTATATATTGGATTAACATAAAGTTCAAGATTATGCACTTGAACAATTTTATAGTTGCCTTGCTTATTAACTGCTTTGATGACTTTGTTAACTATTGACTGCTTTGCTAACTTCTTTTAAAAGTCACAAATAAAGAGAACTGACAAGTTCAGTTCAATAAAGTGTCAAATCAAGGAATGCTTTAAAAGCCCTGCATTTTATAGCACTACTAGAGGTCCAATGCATGAAGATTTGTGCAATAGGCCTGCCTTCCCCTGGCTACTGGCACCGGTTTCCCTCCAGCACCTGGGACCCAGGCCTTTGGTCTGGCCTCAGCGGCGAGGCTTGGCTCCTCCACTCCAGCTGCAGCAGAGAAGCCAAGCCTCTTCAGTTTTCAGGCATCTTCAGTCTTCACTCTGCACCTGCATATGCCAATTAACTGCCATCTTTGTTTGGTTAATTTGCATACTCATCCTGATTGGCTGGTGGACATAGCAGAGTGACACCAATTTGCATGTTTCTCTTTTATCAGTGTAGATGTGACAGTGTTTAAAAATTGTCTCAATGGTCTGAGGTAGATGAGAACATATCAGCTTACCAAAGGGTCTTGAAATGGATTTATGTTGCTCTACAACCCTATTCAAGGATTTCTTTTTCAGTTATCAGTGATATATTTGATTGTATTATTTTATATAGAGGGAAGATTAGCCTGAGGTAAAATATACCTAAATGCTTTGCAGTGACAAATGACTTCAATATTGGTCAGGGGCCTTGAAAGATCTGATAAAATGATATCAGAAAAGAATAATATGAATGAAAGTATAGAAGTGGGCAAAAGACGTGTATTTTTGTGTCTCATGGAAATACCTACCAAAGATCACTCACTACATAAGAAGCCAGATGGACCAGAGAATTTTCACTTTAAAGAAAGGATCATTGCTTTCCATCCTTCCCATTGCTTGTGTGATGAGTCCTTAAAAAGTGAATCATTTGTAGAAGAGATTTGTTCAACAGCTTTGTTCTAAACCAAGCTTATCTCACTACTGATGCTGCTGAATATCCAATCTGTCATCAGTAGATACCAACTGGTATGTTTAGTATGTCCTTGATATTAAACAAAGAAATATTAAAAACATGTAATTATGTGATAGCTGGGAATTAGTGTTTCAAATAAAATAAAGACAGAGTATAAAGAGGATGAGGTCAGAGGGAGATGGATATATTCTTATGTGAATGAATAAGAATTGCTTTTCAGAGAAGGTGAGATTAGAGCAAAGATCTAAAAGAAAAGAGGGAAATGGAATATGGATATCTGGAGAAATAACACTTTAGGAAGTGGGAAATTGAAGTTCAAAATTTCTTGGCTGAAGCAGGCTGTGTGATAGAATAAATACCAGGAGAGCAATGTAGCTAAAGAACCTGAAAGAAGATGTGGATATTAAAAAATGAGTTCTAAAAAAGTGTGGGAGAAATGATTGTGAGACCACTGATACAGTTTAAGCTCATGAGTATAATGAATGAAATGAGAAGCCATTGGAGAAACTGAGTAGAGGAATCATAGGACCTGACAATTTGAAAGAAACTTCTGTGAAGAGTGTCTCCTTCATGGGCTGATATTAATTCCAGGAATGTTATTCAGGAAGCTACTGTAAGAACATAATTGAAATATGACCACAAATTAAACTAGGCTGGTATGGGGGAAAGTGGTTGAACTCTGCATGTATGTGTACACAAACATTCATATACACATATAGAAAGAAGTTAATTACATTAGAAGGGAGATTAAGAAGGATGGAGCCAAAAGTCTCTTGTAATTCTCAAATTTCTTGTTCATATGTCAAGAACATCAACCAAAGAAATGTATTTTGCTTCTCTGTACATTTAATTAGTAATCCTCTAACTTGGATTAAGTATACCAGTACATACACATAATTACACATAAGCATATGAATATGTAAAATAATACACATCTCCTGATTATATTCATGATTTATTTTTCTTCCATCTTTTGATTAAGAATATTTGGGTAATATGATTTATGACTTGGGTGTTTTTTCACATCTCAGATATTCCTTAAAATCTCACTAAAGCTTTAAATTAAGGATATTTGTTTATGTTTGTATTTAATGCATATGCACTTTTACTGGCTTTGGTTCTTTCGTATTACCAGTCGTTTTATGTTTGTTCAAAAGAAATGTGGGAAAGAAAGAGACATTTTAAATCTTATAACTTACTGTTTTAGAAAAAGAGGAAATCTTACTGTGACTTTTGGGAGAAATTGCTTTATGTCATTATTTCAACTGATGTGCTTTCAGACACCTGCAACCTGGATACATGATCATGACATGTGAGGTGCCACAGTGGAGATGTGATTCATTTCCACATAGACACATTGTCTTAAACTTTTACAATAAAGTTTATTGAAAAATGCATTTGTTAAAAATATCAACTTTCTTCTCTCAGTAATCTTTTTTTTTCTTTGATATTAGCATTTATAGCCTTTTGTACATTTTTAAAAAAGTATTTTAAATTAACACTTGACCACGTGCCAGGGATAGGAACCTCCATTCACCTTAGGTTTTCCATCCCAGGTCCAATTTTCTTCTTCTGAGAGCCATAAATTCCTGGTCTCTAAATTCTCCAGGAGACTCCTGTCACCCAAAGCTCTCCTTGGGGTTTTATTCTAGTCCTCCTCTGCAGCAGTCACAATATTGTCTATCATTTCATGGCTTAGCAGATGGAGAAATGAAAAAATAATGCATTTGTAGAATTAAACTCAGCACAGTAATGAAGTCTCACATAAATGCTCCTTCCACCAAAAGACAATATGCTTAGTTGGCTCAATGATGTTGCAATTAAAACAGAAGAAGCACCCTTATCAATTCTATATTCATTGCCTCAAGATATTCAAATAACATTTTCAAGTTATTTAACCTATTTTTACTTTATATTAGGGGCCCAGAGCACAAAAATTTGTGCACTCAGGGGTAGGGGGTTGTACTTCAGCCCAGCCTGTGTCCTCTCACAGTCTGGGACCCCTTAGGGGATGTCCACCTGGTGGTGTGCCTGGCTAGACTGGGTGAGGGGCTGATGGCTATTTGCAGGCTGGCCAAGCCCACAAGCGGGGAGCCTCACCCCATGGTGGTGTGGTCAGCCTGGGTGAGGGGCTGAGGGCCGTTTTCAGGCTGCCCACAGCCCCTGCAGAGTTCGGGTCCCTGCTGGGGTGCCTGGGAAACCTGGATAAGGGGCAGAGGGCCGTTTTCAGGCTGCACACAGCTCCCATTGATTGACCCAACATCTGAGCAAGGCTGGCTGGAATCAGGTTTCTGGGGTTTGTTTATCTTCTATAATTGAAACTTTGTTGCCTTGAGCAGAGGCTTAGTCAGGCAATGCATCCTGTTTGCTTTAGCTCTGTGGCTTCTATAATTGAAACATTGTTACCTTGAGCAGAGGCCTGGTCAGCCTACGCAGGCAGTTTCAACTCCATTGCTGGTGCAGCGGAAGCCTCCTGTGTGCTCTAGCACTGTGGCTGCTGGCCATCATCTTTGCTGGGTTAATTTGCATACAGCCACTCTGATTGCCTGGGGGCATGACTTGGCTGGTGGGCGTGGCTTAGGTGTCTTGGAGTAATGGTTAATTTGCATATTGCTCTTTTATTAGATTAGATGTATTCATATACATGTATATAGGAGGTGGGTGTCTTTTTATAAAATAAGAATAAGAATGCCATTTTGGATATGAGATTAAAACAGACATTTATTCTAATAAAAGCTTAATATTGAAATTGACGGTTTCCACGGGATGCCTAAGCCACGCCCACTAGCAAATCAGAGTGGCTGTATGCAAATTAACTCAGTCAAGATGGAGTCTGGCAGCCCTGGAGGTGGGTCTAGTGCAGGCATCAGGGTGAGCAGGGGCGTCGCAGGTGAGGGGCAGGGCTGTGTGAGGTGGGCAGGGCCAATGGACGGGTGAAGGGTGGTGTGTGTGGGTGGGTGGGCATGATGGATGGGTGGCAGGCCCCAGGTTAGACAGGTACAGGCAGGCTGAAGGACCCCCCAAGTTCACAATATATTGTGTACTGGGCTACTAGTTTAAAAGAAAAGAGAGAAAAAGGAATATGGATGTCATGGAAAAAAACATTTCAGAATGTTGGAAATTCAAGTTCAGAATTCCAGTGGCTAAAGCAGGCTTAGTGTACTAGAATAATAATGAAAAGGCCAGTATGGCTGACTCTCTGGATAAAAAAGAGCTTACTAAAAATACTAGGGGCCCGGTGCACAAAAATTTTGGCACTCGGGGGGGAGGGTCCCTCAGCCCAGCCTGTGCCCTCTTGCAGTCTGGGACACCTCGGGGCAGATGTCCACCTGCTGGCATGCCTGGTCAGCCTGGGTGAGGGGCTGAGGGCCATTTTCAGGCTGCCCACAGCCCCTTCAGGGTTCGTGCACTGGGGGGTGGTAGGGCTGGTGAATGAAGGCATGGACATTTCCCACTGGTGGGCCCATGATCACACATGCCTGGTGGGCCCCCACTGTTGAGGGGAAATACCTGGTGTAGAGCTGGGTGGTGAGCCAGGGGCGGATGCTGGTGCAGGATCCCTCAGTGGGGCCCTGCTGCTGAGCAAACACACCCAGGGTGGAGCCGGGCGGCGGACTGGCTTCAGATTCTTTGCACTGTGCATCAGACGCTCCCGCACACCCTGCGGAGGCCTCTGGGGGGCGGACGAAGGCAGTAGACCCTGGACAGGTGCTCCCGCACACCCCTGAGGAGGCCCCCAGGGGGAGCCATGTAGTGGATCCAGGACAGCTGCTCCTTCATACCCTGTGGAGGTCCCCGGAACAGAGCCAGGCAGTGGACGTAGGACAGGTGCTCCTGCATGCCCTGCAGAGGCCCCCGCACTCCTGCATGCCCCAAGGAGGCCCCCGGGGAACGGAGCCAGGCAGTGGACCCAGAAGGGTGCTCCTGGATGCCCCAAGGAGGCCCTGGGCCAACCCCCACCCCCGCCACTGAGCTGACACACCCAGCACAGCTGTGCCAGCTGCAGAGGCTCCCAGTGTGGAGCCGCCCTGCCAGCTTCCATATTGGCTGGGTTAATTTGCATACAGCCACTCTGATTGGCTAGTGGGCGTGGCTTAGGCATCCTGAAGAAATGGTCGATTTCAATATTACGCTTTTATTAGTTTAGATGACATGCAAAAAAGCGGGAGGAGGGATTGTAAGACCATTTATAAAATTTTCAGCTATGTTTATGTATTATTACATATCTAATATAAAAAAGAGTAATATGCAAATTGACCATTACCCGAGACACCTAAGCCACGCCCGCCAGTCAAGCCATGCCTCCAAGCCAACCAGAGCAGCTGTATGCAAATTAGCCCAGCCAAGATGGAAGCCAGCAGCCATGGAGCTAGAGCAAACAAGAGGCTTCTGTTGCAACTGCCTGCCTAGGCTGGCTGAGCCTCTGCTCACGGCCACGCCCACCAGCCAATCAGAGCAGCTGTATGCAAATTAACCCAGCCAAGATGGAGGCTGGCAGGGCGGCTCTGCACTGGGAGCCTCTGTGGCCGGCATAGCTGTGCCAGGTTTGTCAGCTCAGTGGGAGGGGGTTCCAGCCTGGGGCCTTCTCGGGGCCTCCAGGAGCGCCCATCCTGGGTCCACTGCCTGGCTCCCCCCCAGGGGCCTCCACAGGGCATGTGGGAGCGTCTGCTGCACAGTGCAAAGAATCCGAAACCAGCCCGCTGCCCGGCTCCACCCCAGGTGTGTTTGCTCAGCAACAGGGCCCCACCAAGGGATCCTGCACCAGCGTCTGCCCCTGGCTCACCACCCAGGTCTATGCCAGGTGTTTCCCCTCAGTGGTGGGGGCCCACCAGGCGTGTGCAATCGTGGGCCCTCCGGTGGGAAACGTCCAGGCCTGCACTCACCAGCCCTCCCACCCCTCAGTGCACGAACCCTGAAGGGGCTGTGGGCAGCCTGAAAATGGCCCTCAGCCCCTCACCCAGGCTGGCCAGGCATGCCAGCAGGTGGACATCTGCCCCGAGGTGTCTCAGACTGCAAGAGGGCACAGGCCGGGCTGAGGGACCCCCAACCCCCGAATGCCAAAATTTTTGTGCACCGTGCCCCTAGTGTATTAATAATTATTTAGGTGATGCAATAGATCAAATGTTCATAACTTTCACATAGATACACCAGACATGTGTGTAGGTTTGCATGTAGTTTTGATAAAAAAGACAGCTTCTTTTAGCAAAGCTATTGTTCTGGTTACTTATCTCTCATAGAAAAAAAGTATATTTTAGGTGGGAAAGAATAATAACTAGCATCCAAACTTGAAATTAAATTTATAGATGAGAAAAACATGCTCAGAGAGTTAAAATGACCTATCTAAGGACAAAATGGCAAATTACTAGGACAGAGGAATAGAACCCATAATCCTTGGCTTTCAAGTAGGGATCTTCCATCAATAATATCACAGTTACTAATTGATTAAGTTGTTCAAATACTAGAAAAATAATGGTTTGTTTCTGAATAAAATAAAAAACTTAACCCAACCAGTGTGGTTCAGTGGTTGAGCATTGACCTAGAAACCAGGAAGTCAAAGTTTAATTCCCAGTCAGGGCACATACCAGGGTTGTTGGCTCAATCCCCAGTAGGGGACATGAAGAGGCAGCTAATCAATGATTCTCATCATTGATGTTTCTATCTCTCTCTCCCTCTCCTTTTCTCTCTAAAATCAATATATATATAAACTAATAAAAGCATAATATTGAAATTGACCATTTCTTCGGGATGCCTAAGCCACGCCCACCAGCCAATCAGAGCGGCTATATGCAAATTAACCCAGCCAAGATGGAGGCTGGCAGGGCAGCTCTGCACTGGGAGCCTCTGCGGCCGGCACAGCTGTGCTGGGTGTGTCAGCTCAGTGTGGGGGGTCAGCCTGGGGCCTCCTTGGGACATCCAGGAGCGCCTGTCCCAGGTCCACTGCCTGGCTCCGCCCCCCAGGGGCCTCTACCAGACATCCGGGAGAGCGGGGGCCTCCATGGGGCTTGCAGGAGCAACCGTCCAGGGTCTGCTGTCTGGCTCTGCCCCCCAGGGGCCTCCTAGGGGCATCCAGGAGCACCCATCCTGGGTCCACTGCCTGACTACACCCCTTGGGGGCCTCTGCGGGATGTGCGGGAGCACCCATCCAAGGTCCACTGCCTTCGTCCGCTCCCTGGGGGCCTCCACAGGGCATGCAGAAGCGTCTGCATGCTGCACAGTGCAGAGCATCCTAAGCCAATCTGCTGCACAGCTCCACCCCAGGTGTGTTTGCTCAGCAGCAGGGCCCCCCGAGGGACCCTGCACCAGCATCCTCCCCTGGCTCGCCACCCAGCTCTGTGCCAGCTATGTCCCTTAGCAGTGCCGGCCCACCAGGCATGTGCAATCGTGGGCCCACCAGTGGGAAACATTCACGCCTGCACTCACCAGCCCTCCCACCCCCCAGTGCACAAACCCTGAAGGGGATGTGGGCAGCCTGAAAATGGCCCTCAGCCCCTCACCCAGGTTGGCCAGGCACACCAGCAGGTGGATTCCCCCACGCTTAGGTGTCCCAGATTGCAAGAGGGCACAGGCCGGGCTGAGGGACCCCCTCCCCCCACCCAAGTGCACAAATTTTTGTGCACCAGACCCCTAGTGTGTATATATATATATATATATATATATATATATATATATACACACAGCAAGCCCCTAATAGATGATAGATAGATAGATGATAGATAGATAGATAGATAGATAGATAGATAGATCTATCTATCAGGGGCTGGGTGCACGAAATTCATGCACTGGGGGAGGGGGGTTTCTCAGCTCAGCCTGCTCCCTCTCACATATTGGGAGCCCTCAGGGGGTGTCCTACTGATGGCTCAGGCCTGCTCCCTGCTCCCCTTGGGGAGCAGGCCTAAGCCACAGTCTGGCCTCCCATTGTGGGAGGCAACCAGGCTAATCAGGGGAAACCACCAGTCCCATCACCCCGCTGCTGCAGCCACTGCCAGTCACCAAAGCCACCAAGGTGTTTTCATCAACATGTACTCCAGTCCCTTCACCATGAAAACGTGACAACCTTCTTAAGGCATTTTCAAGATATGTCTTTCATAGGATATGACATTTCTTTCTTTTTTTTTATCCTCACCTTCGGATATGTTTGCATTGATTTTTAGAGAATGTGGAAGAGATGGGAAAGACAGAGAGAAACATCAAAGTGAGAGGAACACTTTGATTGGTTGCCTCCTGCATATGCCCTGACCTGGGCCCTGGCCAGGGAGAAGCCTGCAACCTAGGTACATGCCCTTGGTCAGAATTGAACCCAGACCCTGCAGTCAGCAGGCTGAGGCATTATGCACTGAGCCAAACTGGCTAGGGCAGGATATGACATTTCTTAGCCTTCCAGCAGTGGACCTTCATTTTTTTTTTCTCCAGAAGTGTGGTGGAAAAACCCTAGATTGCCTCTAGGTATTCTTATTACTGGAGTTACTAAGAATATTACCAGTGGAATTCAGGGAGCTTAGCCAATGAACGTTAAGAAAAGGTGTTTCCTCTGTAGTTCACTCCAGTCACCGGCTCCACCCCTGCCCCTCCAATCCCAGCTCCACCCCTGCCCAGGCCTGTAACTTCTGGCAGGGGACCCCTAAGCCCCTCCAATTTCCGGCTTCACAGAGCCCAAGCCTCTGCGATCACAGGCTCTGATCCTGTCCCCTACCATTGCCAGCTCTGCCCTGTCCCCACTAGCAGCCTCTAGCCAAGGCTGCAGGCCTGAGGCGGGTACCCCCAGATCCCTGCTTTGCAAGCTCCACCGGTGCCCAGAGCACTGTGATTGCAGCTCCGCCCCTGCCCCTCTGATTACTGGCTTTGTGGAGCCCAGGCCCCTGACATCTCTGGCTTTGTCCCTGTCCAGGCCTTATGCCTGGGTAGGGCACCCTCATACCCTTCTGATCACCAGCTCTGCCCTTGCCCATGCCTGAGGCATCTGACAAAGTCCTCTAGCCTGGACAGGGGACCCTCAGCCCCCTCTAATCGCCTGTTTTGCCCCTCGGGCCCCCTGCCTTCCTCACCAGCTGCCTGGCTAACAGGCCTGACCACTTCAGTGGTGGGGCTGAGCCTGACTGGGCACCGCCTACTTGTGGCCATTGGGGAAGCCATCTTTGTGACAGAGTGACACTTACTTTACATATTACTCTTTTATTAGATAGCATGTGGCTATGGGCGCCTCCGTCATGTGGCCATGGGGGAAGCCATGATTGTGACAAAGTGATGCCTAATTTGCATATTACTCTTATTAGATAGGATATACATATACATATACATACATATACATACATATACATATATATATATATACATACATATACATATATATATATATATATATATATATATATATATATATATATATGTATTGAGTGGCCAGATTATTATGTCCACCTGATATTTGTAAGCAAATTAGATAAAATTTCACACTAAAGTTGCTAGCAGTCCAGACCATTTTAAATAGGGAAGCAGGTTGTTTACAGTAGAAGTGATTTTTTTTCTGAAAATATGTGTAAACATTGTAATTTAACAACCTTTGAGTTATATTTGAACCTGAGTGGCCAGGTTATTATGACCACCCCATCATACTTTGTTGGGCCACCTTTTGCCTTTAATACTGTGGTGATTCTTCTAGGAATTGACTCCAAGAGATGTTGAAAGGTGATGCGAGGAATCTGACACCATGCCTGATGAATAGCACTGTCCAGTTCTGTGAGATTTGATGGTTGTGGAACGAGCTGGCTAATGGTTTTATTATCTTCGTCCCACAAATGCTCACTTGGATTGAGATCTGGTGATTGTGGCGGCCACCTAAGTAAGGTAAAGTCTCCCTCATGTTCTTGAAACCACTCTTGCACAATATGAGCACCATGACATGGCACATTGGAAGAAGCCATCTCCATTGGGATACACCATCAACATGATAGGATGAACCTGATCAGCAATGATACTTAAGTATGTTGTGCTATTTAGACATTGTTCCACACGAATTAAAGGGCCCAAATCATGCCAGGAAAACATGCCCCAAACTATAACACTGTCCCCATCAGCTTGAAGGATTGTACTCATGTATGTGGGTTGCATGCTTCCATGCTGTTTCTGCCAAATTCTTACTCTGCCATCTGCATGATGCAACTGGAAACATGATTCATTGTACCACAAGACTTTTTTCTAGTACTTCACTATCCAATTTTTATGTTCCTGTGCAAATTAGTGAGGTTTTATCTTGGTAACTGCAGACAGCAAAGCTGTTTGAACAGGCCTTCAGCTTCCATATCCCATATGATGCAGTGTATGGCTAATTTGCCTACAAATGTCAGATGGTCATAATAATCAGACCACTCAGTATGTGTATATATCTATATATGTATATCTAATCTAATAAAAGAGTAATATGCAAATTAACTGTCACTCTGAGACAAAGATGGCGGCAACTGGGACAAGATGCTTGCGTCATTGCTATTGTGGCAATGCAAGCATTCTGCCAAACCCACTGGAAAAGGGACTCTAGGCCTGCTTGGTTGCTGCTGCTGCTTGGGTGCTGGGCCTCCTGCAGGCTGAGTAAGCATGGAGACCTGGCCTGCAGGGGGCCCGGCACCTCAGTAGCTCTGAGCCTCACCTCGGTGCTGGTGCCGCAGAGGTCTGAGGCTCAGGGACCTGGCCTGCAGGGTGGCCGGCACCTTACCGCAGCGGCTGCGAGCTCCACCTCGGTGCTCATGCTGCTGGGGTCTGAAGCACGGGGTGCTCTGAGCCCTATTGCTGTGGAGGTGGTGAGGCCTCTAGGGTCCTAGGAGCAGAGACTCAGCCCATAGGGGGCCCAGCATCCAGCAGCCCCAAGCCCAGCCTCAGCACTGGGGTTGGAGGAGCAGAGACACAAACCTTCAAGTGGACCCGGCACCCAGCAGCTCCAAGCCCCAGAGCCATGGAGGCGCTGGGGCCACTGGGGCTATAGCAGAGACACAAATCTGCAGGAAACCTGTGGAAAGGGAGATAAACTATCATAACTTTATCACCCTTTCCACAAGATGAGAAAACTGACCCTGATTTATTTAGTGATATGGCCTACACCTTTCTACAAGCACAGCGTATGTTATGACCACTCCCAGGAAGGTCTGGTCAGAATACTGTCCAGGGAATAACACTACTGTGGCAAATCATCTAAGAGGAAACAAGCTTTAGTTGGGTTTATTCTGAAGGTCAGAGAACATGCCACCCCAATATATGCTGTGTTGTTATATTGAAGATCTTGAGCTGCAGATGCTTGAAGAACAGCAAATGCAAGGAGAGGCTTTCACTAACGTCTCCTGATCTGCCTAAAATCAGACCTCCAAAAGGTTCCCTCGATGGGAAAGGTGTCATCAGCAGTGAAGACTGACTCCTGTCCCAGGAGACTAGAGTTGACATCACACCCAAACTTTGTTACAACTATCTCCCCCACCCCCATTCATCTTTCCTAAAACTCATGTCCTCTCCTGTAAGAGGCCTAGATATCCCGACCCCTTTCCCTAGGAAGAAGGTATTTAAATCTGGATTCTAAGCCACCTTGGGGAGTTACTCATTTTTCCCTGGGATCTCCCACATATACACAAGGTACACATGTTAATGAACTTTTCTTTTTCTCTTGGTAATCTGTCTTTCATTACAATGGCCTCTGGTAAGAACTCAGAAGGGTAGAGGAACACTATTTTTCCTCCTCCATAATTTTATCTCGGGAAATCAAGTCCCAGTCTGAAAAGTGAATTTGGCTCAAGGGCCAAGCAGTCCCAGCTGAGGGTAGGGAAGCTACTAGGGGAAAATCAATGATATTGGCATCAAAGTAGGACAGAGGGCACACACATGGTTGCTGGTGGGAGTTTAAAGAGTTTCAACATTTTTGGAGGAGGATTTGGCAAAATTGACAGAAATGTTCAAGGTACATCCAAGAGTCTTCTTCTAGGAATCTCATCTGCTAAGATAAAGCTCCAGTGCATAAGCCCTGGTCAGAACCCAGGATGCTACTGCAGACTCCCCTTCCACAATAGGAAAACCTGCTAAAAATTGGATTTTTAAGACAAGGTGGCATCTATACAAATAGAAAGGTAATATGTTAATTAGACTGAACATCTTCCAGACGACCTTCCGGATGTCCTTTCAGACAAAGCCATGGTGGCAGGGTTGAGGCAGAGGTAGTTATATGTTATCAGGCAGGCAGAGAACAGTTAGGGGGATCAGGACAGCAGGCAGGTGAGCAGTTAGGAGCCAGCAGCCCCAAGGGTTCCCCAATTGGAGAGGGTGCAGACCAGGCTGAGGGGACCCACCCCTGAGTGCACAAATTTTTGTGCACCGGGCCCCTAGTATATGTACTCTAATAAAAGAGTAATATTGAAATTTATCATTTCTCTGGGATGCCTAAGCCATGCTCATCAGCCAATCAGAGTGGTTGTATGCAAATTGACCCAGACAAGATAGAGGCCGGTAGCCAGGGAGCAAGCAGCAGCAGGGGTGGGGCAGGTGGCTGTGTGCAATGGTGGGGGCTGGGAAGGTGGCTGAGAGCATTGGCAGGGGTGAGGTAAGTGGCTGCAATCAGTAGCAAGGTCAGGGCAGGCAGCTGCGAGCATTGGTGGGGGCATGGGTGGTGGCAGGTGTGGCCTGTCGGGGTGCACCATGAACCTGTGTGACCTGGACAAGGTCCCTGAGACCCTGGAGTTCTTAGAACTGCTGGGGCCAGACTATGGGCTGGCTCTGAGGGGGGCGTCTTGCTCCCTGTGAAGCCTCTGGATGGGCTCCCTGTCCACGGCCCTGCAGGGGCCCCAAGCTGGAGCTCGGGTGCTTTGAGCCACTGGCAGTGAAGGGGGAAAGCTTACTGTACCCTGAGCCCTGGAGTGCCCTGGGATGTCCCATGACCAAGAAGCTGTGCCTGGCTGTGAGAGGGCACAGGCTGAGCTGAGGGACCCCCCGGAGTGCACAAATTTATTTGTGCACTGGGCCCCTAGTCTGTCTGTATGTATATATATATAATATTATATATTAGGGGCCCGGTGCACAAAACTTATATATATATAATTTTTTAATATATTTATTGATTTTTTCTTTTACAGAGAGGATGGGAGAGGAATAGAAAGTCAGAAACATCGATGAGAGAGATACATAAATCAGCTGCCTCCTGCACACTTAGAAAATGACTAGTTAGAAATTAAGCCTACACTAACTGAAATTGAAATAAAGAGTATTAGAGTAGAAGATTCAGAGAGTCAAATCAATGATTTGGAATATGAAGAAATAAGAAAACAGTGAGAAGAGAAAAAAGAAGAAGATAGTGTAAGGAGCCTCTGGGATAACTTCAAAGGTACCCTTTTGCATTATGTGGGTTCTCAAAGTGATGAATAGTAAGGATCTACAATCAAGATTACTCTACCTGGCGATTTAGAATTGAAGGTCAGATAAAAAGTTTCACAGACAAGAAAAAGCTAAAGGAGTTAATGACCACCAAACCAGTACTACATAAAATGTTGAAGGGTATCCTGTTAGAAGAAAAAGAAAAAATAATGAACAATAAAATGGCAATAAATACATATCTATCAAAAATTGAATCTAAAAATCAAAATAAATTAACAAGAAATCTAATGAACAAAATAAACTGATGAATAAAATAGAATAAGAGGCATGTAAACATGGAACAGATTGATGAATCTCAGAAGGAAGATTAACTAAAGTTCTTATATGCATATTTGCATTACCTATGGACACAGACAACAGGGTTGTGGAGGCCTGGAATGGGGCTGGAACTGAGTGGAGTGGAGCAATGGTGAGAAAATGAGGGACATCTGTAATACTTCTCAAAAATAAAGATTTAAATAAAAATAAAAAATAATAAAAATATCTTTGGAGAAATGTCTATTTAAATCCTTTGCCCATTTTTTAGTCAGGTTTTTTATTATTTTTTTTTCTTTATTAAGGTATTACATATGTGTCCTTATCCCCCCAATTGCCCCCCCCGTTCATGCCCTCACCCCACCTCTGGTGTCTGTGTCCATTGGTTATGCTTATATGCATGCATAAACCTCCTTTGGTTGATTTCTCCCTCTTACCCCGCCCCCCTACCTTCCCTCTGAGGGTTGAGCATCTGATCGATGCTTCTTTGTGTCTGGATCTGTTTTTGTTTATCAGTTTGTGTTGTTCATTATATTCCACAAATGAGTGAGAGCATGTGATATTTATCTTTCTCTGACTGACTTATTTCACTTAGCATAATGCTCTCCAGTTCCATCCATGCTGGTGCAAATGGTGGGAGTGCCTTCATTTTTACAGCAGCATAGTATTCCACTGTGTAAATGTACCACAGTTTTTTAATCCATTCATCTGCTGATGGGCACTTAGGCTGTTTCCAAATCTTAGTTATTGTAAATTGTGCTGCTATGAACATAGAGATGCATATATCCTTTCTGATTGGTGTTTCTGGTTTCTTGGAATATGTTCCTAGAAGTGGGATCACTGGGTCAAATGAGAGTTCCATTTTTAGTTTATCAAGTAAACTCCATACTGTCTTCCACACCAGTCTGCATTCCACCAGCAAAGAACAAGGGTTCCTTGTTCTACACATCCTCTCCAGCACTTGTCATTTGTTGATTTGTTGATGATAGCCATTCTGACAGGTGTGAGATGGTACCTCATTGTCAAAGATGATATCCAAATGGCTAACAAACTTATGAAAAGATGTTTAACATACTAATCACTGGGAAAATAATTAAGTTGTTTTATAAAAAACAAACAAACAAAAAAAGCAAAAAATAGTAAGTGCTGGCAAGGTTGTTTAGAAATTGGAACCCTTGTGAGTTGTTGGTTGGAATGTAAAGTGGTACAGCTGCTATGGAAAATATTATGTCAGTTCCTCAAATGTTAAAAATAGAATTACAATCTATCCCAGCAATTTTATTTCTGGGTATATATTCACAAGTATTGAAAGCAGAATCCCAAAGAGATATTTTCACATTTAAGTTCATAGCATCTCTATTTATAATATCTAAGAGGTAAAAGCAAACCAAGTATCCATTGACAAATGAATGTATATATAAAATGTGAGATACACACACACACACAGAGTATAATACAATCTTAAAAGGAAGGAAAGTCTGACATGTTACAACATGGGGAACATTTAGGACATTATGCTAAGTGAAATAAACCAGTCACAAAAGACAAACACTGTATAACTGAATTTAAATGAAGGCTCAAGAGTAATCAAATTCATAGAGATAGAAAGTAGAATGGTGATTACCAGGGGTTGGAGGAAAAGAGCATGAAGAGTTTAATGAGCATAGAGTTTCAGTTTTATAAGTTGAAAAAGTCCTGGGGGTTGATTTTATAACAATGTGAATATAGTTAACATTACTGAGCTATACTTAGAAGTGGTTAAGATAATAAATTTTGTTATACATTTTTACAATAAAAAATAAAAAAATAAGAAGATATATGCAATTATATAACATTCTTAATTAAAAACACAAAATAGATAAAAGAAGAAGACAAAAAAATCTGTCTCCCTACAGTTTCCATCAACATTTTTATCTTATTTTGTTTTCAGATCCGTATATTTCCATCTGACTTTTGTTCATTTCTGTATTTAAGTAGCCTGCTCTAATTTGTCATCTTGCTGAAAAACCAGAAATGTAGCTACTGATTCCTTATAAGTCTATATTCATATTTTTATTTTTGAATTTAAAGAATGTATGAAGTATATGATAACATTATATACTCATATTTATAATATTTGCTTAGAAAGGTAAGTCTTCTAACTTGAAAGAAACAAGTTTAGTAAATAAGAATTGATTTAATTGGTAGGGAAAACTCAGTTGTTTTCTCTATATCTTATTTGTAAGATATAATAGACATAATTATTCAAGTAAACTATATAAAAAATAAAATAAAATAATTAAAAAAATAATATCCTGAATATTTCTTTTGCTTAACTCATAGATATTTATTTAAAAAATATTCACAAACTGTTATAATAATCAGCACAATCAAATTTAACTAGATAAAAAGATATTAACATGGTGAGAAGAGAAATAAATGTGCTTAAAATCCATGAATTGCCTTATATGATTTTATTTCAGGTAATTTTTCATATTCAACTTGTGACTTTATCAAAGCACAACCTGTCAGTTTCAGGTAATTTTTGTCAGTGAGCCTCAATAAAACATGACTGTGATGCACAACAGATGGTACTGCAATGTATTGTCTAATTGTTTCCATTAGGTACAATTATTTTTAATGTAAAATAGTCACAAAGAAGAATAAAAATTGTACATTAGTATTCCTGAAACAAAACTAATATAATTAGGTGAGTCAATTCAACTTTAAAAATGTGCAAAATTGCTTATTTAATAATTGTGCTAACCTGAGGAAACCCAAGTGATCAAAAGAGTAATGCAAAATGTACTTTAGTGCAGACATTACCTTATAAATTAAAGGGACATATAATTAGAAAATCATTATTTGAAAATATTAAATATTTAAGATTATTTGAATATGTGGCTATTGCTATATAATCTAATAAATCTAATCTAATAAAAGAGAAACATGCAAATTGACTACACCTCTGCTACATCCCAAGCCACACCCACCAGACAATATGCAAATTAACCCAACCAAGGTGGTGGCCAGCAGCCACAGAACTGAAGCAAGCAGGAGGCTTGGTTGCCCCAGCAATGGAAGAAGCCAAGCTTCCTGCCTGCCCTGGCTGGATGTGGCCTCTGCTCAAGATGACAAAGTTTCAATTATAGAAGATAAATAAATCCCAGATACCTGCTTCCAGCCAGCCTCACTGGGAGCTTGGGTCACTGGGGGTGGTGGCCAACCTGGAAACAGCCATCATTCCCTCACCCAAGCTGGCCAACCACCCCAGCAGGGACCCCCACCCTGATCTGGGACACTCTTCAGGGAAAACCAGCCAGCCCCCACCCATGCACCAGGACTCTATCCTATATAATAAAAGGGTAATATGCAAATGGACCTAACATCAGAATGACTGGGAATAACTAGTCACTATGACACACACTGACCACCAGGGGGCAGATGGATGCTCAATGCAAGAGCTGCCCCCTGATGGTCAGTGTGCTCCCACAGGGGGGGCTCTGCTCAGCTACAAGCCAGGCTGCCAGCTGCCAGTACTGTGGTGGTGGTGGGAGGCTCTCCTGCCTCCTCAACAGCGCTAAGGATGTCCGACTGCAGCTTAGGCCTGCTCCCCACTGGCAAGTGGACATTCCTCAAGGGCTCCTGGGCTGCCAGAGGGATGTCTGACTGCCAGCTTAGGCCCAATTCCCTGGGGAGCAGGCCTAAGCCAGCAGGTGAACATCCCCCAAGGAGTCTCAGACTGTGAGAGGACACAGGCTGGGCTGAGGGAACCCCTGAGTGCACAAATTTTTGTGCACTGGACCTCTAGTATCTCTATAATAGGCTATTATATTATTTTATTTTATTAATTGATTTCAGAGAGAGGAAGGAAGAAGGAAGAAGGAAAGGGATAGAAGCAGCAATGATGAGAGAGAATCATTAATCAGCTGCCTTCTGTGGGTCATGGGAGAGGAACTGAGAGGTGTTCCATGCACTTTCTGGTGACTGGTTGTCTGTCTGGTCATTTAGGTTGTGATGGCCCTGTTGCAGAAAGACCAAAAAAACTAAGCGATGCTTTGAAGAAGTGGAGAAATCACAGTTTTAATAACACGCGTGGACTCTGGGGTTTGTATCCCAAATCCAGAGTAGGGGTCACACACAAGAACCTTGCTTTATAACTGCCCCTCGAGTTCATTGATTTGCAAATATACTCCCTCCCTCCAAGGCCCTGAAGGGAGTATTCTGTTCATCTACCCTTCCCCCAGGTGTTCTTAGGTTTTGGGCTCAGAACAAAGCCCCCTGCCCTCCCACAGGACAGGGCTTTGTTTGGTTTTATGGCCTGACATTCCTTGCAAGACCAGCTCCCTCCTCAGCCTAAGCTATTATTAGTATAGATTATTCTAGTCTGACAATCTTTGTTTCATGGTGGACTATTACATCAATATGTGATATGTTAGGTTTCATAGTCAATACCTCACTTGTGTTATCTCTTTATGGCACTATCCCCCCCCCCCCCATTTATTTCTTATTTCTTGCTTTCTTTTGCATCAATCAGGTATTATCATATCGTTTTACTTTTCTCATCTATTATCTTGTCAGTTCTCTGTCCTTAGTTATTGCTTTAGTTGTTACTCTAGAGATTACATATTTTAATCGTTCTGAGCAATGACTAAACTTTATAACAATTTAACTTTTTTCCTTCCTACTTTTTGTCTTGCTGTTACTGTGCAGAATGGAGTTTATAACAGAGGCCTGAAGCTGCTGTCTTTAGAAGGGCCTGCTTGGCTGGCATCTGGAAACTTTGATTCTGAAATGCTCCCTAACTGATGTTTTTTTTCTCTGTGCCTGCAGTGTAATTTATAGTGAACATCTGCTTTCCTCTGAGAGTCCAGTAGTTGAGCTAAGTATGCCCACATGAAAATCTCCCAATAAAAAACCTAAACTCTCTGTCTTAAATGGGTCCCCCTGGACAGAAATACTGCACTATTTTATATTTTCTCTGTTGTAGGGGTGGTACTCTCATTGGAGGAAGAGAGTATAGGAAGCCTATTTCTGGATTGTTCCAGACTCTGCCTGTCATCTTCCCTTATTGACCCAACTGTGTATCTAGTGTTACTGTGTTACTATGTTTTAGTAATAAATATGAGCCAAGTGGCCAACTATATGCTGAGTCTGTGAGTCTTTCTAGTGAATTTCTCTACATGTGGATGGTCTTGGGGATCCCCAGATAATTGCTATATATTTTACATGCACATACGTCATAAACTTCATAAGATTTTATCATTTATGTAAAACGTCATGGTATTGCAAGCTTCCTTTGTCCTTCTTTCATATATTTCCCATTGATCCATCTGGGATCATTTTTCTTCTGTCAAAACTCTCTTTAGTAGTACCTTAATACATATCTGTTCTCTAATTTTTATGTTTGGGAAATGTTATTATTTTACCTTTATTTAAGAAAAATATAGTTGTTAAGTACAGGATTCTACACTAGCATTATTTATTTATTTATTTATTTATTTATTTATTTTGCCCATCACTTATGAAACTAATGATGATTTTTCTCCAAAAGTTTTAAACTTTTCTTTTGTCTTTGTCAGCACTGATTATTATTCAATTATAAGTGGTTTTCTTTAAATTTATTTTATTTAGGGTTTAAAATTTTATTTAATTGGTGGTTTGATGTATGCCACAGACCTATAAATGTAAATTTCATGTACTTTTATTATTTCATATTAAGCAATCCAGTGTCTTCATGGATTATAAATTTACATTTGAGGTTAGATAGTTAATGATATTCATGGATTCATGGGGTTCTTTGTGTTTGTTTCTCATGTTGCTCCTTTCCTGTCAAAATATGTCTTCACTGTTGTTTTGTTATGTTTTCATATGACTTATTTTTAAATAAATCACTGTAGAAATGATTTCCTTTGATTTTTTGTTTCCTTAATATATTATGACTAGAGGTCTGGTGCACGAAATTTATGCAATGGTGGGGGGGGCGGTCCCTCAACCCACCCTGCCCCCTCTCACAGTCCGGGAGCCCTCAGTGGATGTCCTACTGACGGCCACAGTATGGCAGCAGAGGCTCGGACCAGGCGTCCTGTGTGTGTGTGTCTGCTGGAGCTGCCCCCTGCCACACCATGTAGGCTTGGAGCAGTTGCCCTGTGTGTGTGTGTGTGTGTGTGTGTGTGTGTGTGTGTGTGTGTCTGCTGAGAGCATGCCCCCAGCCACACCATGTAGGCTTGGAGTAGGCACCCCTCTGTGTTGATCTCTCAGGCTCCTGGCCTCACCTGCATGTTGTTCTCTCCTTTGAGCCCTGCTGGGTGCTGCCTGCAGGCCGAGCTTGCCTGCTCACAGATGTTATTCATATATGTTATTCATATACCTTCTATAAGAAATATAATCTGCAATCTATTTTGGGTGCTATGTCATAAAATATTGCTGGTCTACATTCTCAAATTCTTAGATTATTAATGAGACCAATTTTCAAAGTATTGTACATTTTCAATCTTGTTAGCCTTTTACCATAAATCAGTATGATAAAATGAAAGTAATTTCCTCAAAAATGGCTAAATAAAAATATTTAGATTATAAAGTATATTAAAATTATAAGCTATAAAAAGAGAACCTAATTATTAATTTACCAAAACACCTACTATAAACCAACTGAAATAAATCTAAGTAAAAAATAAAACAAAAACATTAAACTTATAAACACAAAAGAGGTTCAAACTCACTCAAATTTCATATGATTTGAGCTAAGTTGTAAAATCAACCATAAACCACAGTGCCAATATCCTGTCCTAGTATACTGCTCTGTGAGAGACTTTCCTTACTCCCCTTGAACTTTGATATCTCATCTCATCGGTATTCTTCTAACCCTGCTCTGTCTTTGACTTCATCTAGCAGTCCACTTTCCATCATGTGAATACCCTCTTCATCTTAATCTGCCTCTAAAACTGATGACAGCTTGTCCCTTTCCCTTGGCCCCGGTGGGTGCATTATTTGCTTTGTCAGATCTCGGCACCCTCACTTGATCACCCTGTTATGCACAAGTTCTTATTCTGCTAAAGCTCTGACCTCCATACATTAAGCTGCCTTTCCAAGTAGACACATCCTTCTTCACTCTGCTTGGTGTTTGCTGTTCTGTTTTGGGCATTGTCACCATTTGTAAATGTTCTTCTAAGCTTTCTCAGGTTCTGACACAGGGATCTGGGACATCATGTTCCCTTCATACTCAGCATGACCAACTACCTTGCATGGCCTCACCCAATATTTTTCTTGATTGGATATCAATACCAATTTCCTGTTTTTTATGATTAAATTGTGATTATATAGAAGAATTTCTTTATTTAAATTAAATATATAATGAAGTATTTGAAGATGCTAGGCACCATCTTTGCAACTTGATCTCAAATGTTTCAAGGAAATGAAGAGAAAAATAGGTACTGTGTTATAATAAATATTAGATTATTGCCATGATTAAAATGCCATGATAGTTTTTCAGAAACAAAATTAGCAAGATTATTTAATTTTGAAAGCCTTTTTGCCTAGCATTTTAACTCTGTGCAACTTGAAGTTTCAGATCTGTAAACGTATTGAAGGGAAAAGCTCAGCACTTTAAGACTTAAAACCTGCCAATCTTATCTCACCAGTCCCATGTAACCACAAAATCCTCTGCTGTTTTCTCTCTCTCACAGCAGCAATCATCTATTGGAGGAACATCTGTATTTATAACCTCTAATTCTGTTATTCAAATAAACGCAAGCTATGCCTTTCTTGTAATTGTTACTGCACCCATAGATCACCAGCTGCGAAACTTCAGCTCATCTCTCCATACGTCTCCCCTGTCCAGTACTGTAGCCCAGTGTTTCTTTGGTAGCTGTTTGATGTCTCTAAAAAGATCACCTTTTGTGGAGATGTTTGACTTTTTAAGTTCATTTTAGTGGGAAAGATGTTTTTCTGTTACTCAAACACCTTAAAATTGAAAGTCACAATTTCTAAAAGTTTTACTTCATTTTCACACTACACAAAAGTTTCTTAAGTTTTCCAATACAAAAGTATTTAATGAATCATGATAAAAATTAACCATCTTGAACATTCTGCCTTTCACAATAGATAGAAAATTTCATAAATCAAAAGATAAACTTCAAACTTTATTTATGATATGATACAAAAGCATCTTTTGGGAGATGGGGGAAAGAAAGCTCAATCTTGACATTGTTTCTATGAAATATAGATATTCAGAATAAAATAGAAATGAGTTAGTATATACTACATATCCTACTAGCATAATATCTAAAGCAGTGTTCTTTTATTTGATTTTATAAACATTTTAAATTACTTACATAGTTATTATATCTTAATTTGTTTCATCTCTCTCTTGGTGTTGCCAGAGTTGGCAATAAAATAAATAAACTCAGCCAAGCTAGTGTGTCTCAGTGGTTGAGTGTCGACCTATGAAAGAAGAGGTCACAGTTCGATTCTGGTGAGGGCACATGCCCTGGCCAATCCCCAGAAGGGGGCATACAGGAGGCAGCCAATCAATGATTCTCTCTCACCATTGATGTTTCTAACCTTCTCTCCCTCTCTTTTCCTCTTTCTAAAATCAATAAAAACATATTTAAAAAAAATAAATACATACAGTCAAGTTAGAATTTTAAAATGAAAAAAAATTCTTATAGCATATGTATTTCATGAAATAACTGGGATATACTTAAATTTAAAAACTGTACTTTGCTTAACTAAAATCCACATTTAGCTGTCTTATATTTTATCTGGCAAACTTACACTCTCCTTAATGTCAGAAGTATAAAGTGCTCAGAGGAAGTAAGTTTTGTGAAGATAATGGGTGATTTAAAGTCAATTTATATAAAATATAAATCATCAGAGAGTTGATAGTTAATAAACCTAAACAATCGAGAAGAACCAGAGAATAAAAATGTCATTATGCAGAATACAGTGGGGCTTCAAAAACTTTAAAGATCGATAAGGAAAACCCTGGAGGGGTGGGGGGAAAGTTTAGTGTATCTTAAGTAACACAAAAGCATTATCTTGATATTTAGTGCTAAGCTGGCATCATTATAGGATTGTTTAAATATACTTTAGTAAAAATAGAAATAAAGTCTTAAGTACTATCTAATTTCACACTTATAGATGCAAATAAATGAGAGCATAAATTGGGTGAGTATAAACAGGCAGAATAGTAAAAGCAATTTCCATATTCCTTATATTTATTACCTGAAATATAAGCATGAAATACAGTTAACTTAGTTGATGAGCATGTTAACTGATTTCATTTACATTAGCTATGCTCAGTTACAAAACTTTGGTTTCCTTTAGTCTACTAAATAAAGGCATTTTGCATCAAACAACTTTGTACTAGAGACAAATTTAGGTTAATCAATAAGAATTTGTTTCTATTTATGGTGCTATAGTTTGCAAGACTTTAAAATCAACATTCATGAAATATTCTGATTGTGAACTTTGTTCATGGGTGTACTGTCAAAGATTTTTTTCTATGTTCTCAAACTATAATTTCTTAAACACTTTACCTACTTCATAGTTATTTTTTATTTCATTTATTTTTATGAACTTTGAATTTCCTATGGCAAATTTTCTAATTGTTTTCCTCCCTAATGTAGTTCCAAATCCCAGTATGCTCCTACATATCAACCATCAATGTTCCTTGCAACTTACCAAGAAAATCTATATGTTTGACATTCCCATCTTCCTTCCTCTCCAATTGAAAATATAAGTGTAATAAAATAATTTTCACTCTCTTACACTTTTATGGTCTGCATTATTTCCTCCATGGACAGATGAATGTGGGAAAGTTATAAAGTGTAAGTCATAAGGTGCAAGTTATAACAAGGGCTAATGTTTTGTTTTGGGTTTTTTTGGTTGCTTTTACAATGTGATTTCCTATACATTATCAGATCTAGTAATAATGTATAAAATTTGCTATTATATTCAGATCAGGAAAAAAGTATCACAGTTTAAGTGACTTGCCCAAAGTCACACAGAAAAAAATTAAATTTCAATTTAGGTTATTTTCAAATACATAGGCTTACTCAGATATCCTTGACCACACTGAGTATAAATTCTACGGTCAAATTGTTAAATTTAACTAGATAGAAATCAAAATATTTATAAACACTGAATTAGAAAGGAAGAATGAAAATGAGAATAAAGAATATTGTAGAACAAATCTCTAAGTTTATATATTTTAATATTGTTCTATTCAGCAACTATGCAAAGATGAGTTATTCATTAATTCAGTTATTATCCATTTCTTCACGCATCCAACAGTCATGATTGAACATGTAAAATACGTAAGATGCCTGAATAGAATACATATTTACCCCTTGAGGGGTTACTGAGAGGAGAGAGGGTTAAGGCATTAACTCTGAAAGATACTTCTCTAGCCTTGACAATTTCCTTTAATGTCAAGAAGCTATCCATACACGGGGGTGGAGGTGGGGGGAGGGAGTCTATAATTAGTAGTAGTGAGAAAAGATTATACCTATAAATGAAGTTTTGACACACAGTAAATAGAGATCAAAAGAAATAACAATGTACTCAAGGTAAAAAACTGAATTCTTTCATTTCCTGGAATTTGTACTTGCTGTTTCTTCTGCTTATAATTCTTGTTCCTCAGATATAGGTGGTTATTTTTGTTTGTTTTGTTTTGTTTTGTTTTAAAAAATATTTACTATTGAGAGTATTACAGATGTACTCTTCCCCTACTTTCCCCCCCCTCCACCCGGTTCCCATCCCACCCCAAGCCTTCACAACTTTATTGTCTGTGCCCATAGGTAATGCATATATGCATGCAAGATCTTTGGTTAATCTCTTCCCGCCCTCCCACCCCCTTTCCCTCTGAGATTCTTCAGTCTGTTTCATGTTTCCATGGCTCTGATTTTATTTTATTCATCAGATTATTTTGTTCATTAGATTTCTTGTTCATTTATTTTTATATTCAATTGTTGATAGATATGTATTGATTGCCATGTTATTTTTCATATTTCTCTCCTCCTCCTCCTCCTCTTGTGTTTCATCAATTTGAGCATTTCTTGCCACTCCCTTCTTTCCTGCAAATTTTCTGTTGAGAAATCAGCTGACAGTCATATGGCCACTCCCTAGGTAACTAACTGCTTTTCTCTTGCTGCTTTTAAGATTCTCTCTTTGTCTTTAACTGTTGGCATTTTAATTATGATGTGTCTCAGTGTGGACCTCTTTGGGTTCCTCTTATTTGTGACTCTCTGTGCTTCCTAACTTGTAAGTGTATTTCTTTCAACAGGTAGGGGAAGCTTTCTGTCATTATTCTTCAAATAGGTTTTCAATATATTGCGTTCTTTCTTCTTCTTCTGTAACCCCATAATGTGAATGTTAGTACTCTTGAAGTTGTCCCTGAGGTTCCTTACACTATCTTCATTTCTTTTTTCTCTCCTGTTGGGTGTTTTTTACCCTATCTGGTTTGGCTAAATGGATAGAGCATCAACCTGTGAAGTGAAAAGTCCTGGTTTTGATTCTAGTCAAGGACACATGCCTGGGTTGTGGGCTCAATCCTCAGTGGAGGGCATGTAAGAGGCAGTTGATCAGTGATTCTCTCTCATCATTGATGTTTCTATCTCTGTCTCCCTCTCCCTTCCTCTGTGAAATCAATAAAAAAAATGTTTCACTAAATCCCTTTACACACTCTTTAATTCCTTTGAAGCTCTCTTTAATTCCCTTGAAGCTCTTATTAAGATTCTTAAGTAACCTTATAATCATTGTTTTGAATTCTGTGTCCTGCAGCTTGTTTGTTTACATTTCTTCAATTTGTGACATGTTTGTTTGTCTCCACATTTTGGTTGCTTCTCTGTGTTTGTTCCTATGTATTAGGCAGAGTTGTTATGTCTCCTAGAATTGGTAGAGTAGCCTTGTATAATAGGTGTCCTATTATATGTGGTTCTTTTGTCATAGTTTCCAGGTCAGACTTTTCATATCACTCTGCTAAAACTGTGGCTACCACCTCCACAGTTATCTCCATTCTCTATAACTCTCATTACCTCACACATATTTATCTATTTTCACTACGTTATTTTCTGCCACTTGCATAAAAGTTCTATATGAACATGTTTTTTTATGACTATCTTCTCAGCACCTTGAAAAGTGTCTAGTGCAGCATAGTTGCTTAGTAAAAATGTAACAAATTTAATATTTTAGAATAGAGGAGGGATTGCAAGACATGCAAAAATATTTCAAAAAAATTCAATGGAAATTATGATGTTCCATTTAAAATTCCCCAAAGAGAGATTTACAGGTCATTTAAAAATGGTTTTGAATTTTAAGAGTGGCCAAGTTTGCCCTAACCAGTTTGGCTCAGTAGATAGAGCATCAGCCTGTGGACTGGAAGGTCCCAGGTTTGATTCTGGTCAAGGGCATGTACCTAGGTTGCAGGCACATTCCCAGTAGGAGGTGTGTTGGTGACAGCTGATCGATGTTTCTCTCTCATTGATGTTTCTAACTCTCTATCCCTCTCCCTTCCTCTCTGTAAAAATCAATAAAATATATTTAAAAAAAAAGAGTGGCCAAGTTTAAGTGGCATCCCATTTAACCCATGGATGCTGTAGAGTTATGGGGATTGTCAAAAACATAACACCTGACACTGGGAAGATAAGATTGACAACATATATACTCACAGCACAAATACCACACAGCAACACAGGGGTTACACTGGAAACAGAGTGGACTATGGACTGTGAGAGGCAAGCTTTGTAGTACTACCGAGAAAGTGAGCTTTTCCCTCTTCGCCAGGGGAGGATGTGATTGGCTTGTTTGGATAATTTCACAGGTTGCCAGGGCACTGAAACTTCCTTCTTAGGGATAAGCAGGAACTCTGTCTTGTCCTTTTAATAAGGAGGCTTGTTTGGCGGAGAACTTTTCTGCAGTAACAGAGTGCAAAGGAAAATCTGTGGTTAGGTCATTCGAGGCCCTCCACATTTTAACAGAGAGCAAGTCAGCACATGCTATGGCATTAAGTTTAGTCTTTACACCACAACCTGATAAAAGGGGCTTCTTATAGTTTGGGTTTTACCTTCAGGACAGGAGAAACTCAAGGGCAGGATGAAGAGTGAAATTTAAGGTCCCCTGCTATGTTGTCAACAATGGTTTTTTTCTTGGCCAGTAGTCCACACTAATATGTCATAGTTGCCAGCTATTACTTAGGCTTGAGGATGAGCAAGGGGAGAAAGAAAAAGAACCTTGTCAGTTAAACTATTTTTTTACACTTATGCAACTATTTTTATAGAAGATAAATGTTATTTCTTCTACAAAGGAAAACAGCAAGTTGTTCTCAGACTTACTTGTAATACTAATGCTAGAAGAAATGGAGCAACAACTTTTGAATTTTTAGAGTAAAAAAAAATAAATTCTTACCTACAAATTTAAAAATCCAAATAATTTATTTGTTGTAATCACAATCCTATCTAATAAAATAATAAAAGAGTAACATGCAAATTAACCATTACACCCTCACTCTGTCACTCCATCAGAAAGATGGCTGTGGCCACAGAGCTGGAGCAAGCAGTAGGTTTGTGTTGCCCCAGACAATGGAGGAAGCCAAGCTTCTTGCCTGCCCTGGCTGGCCCTGAGCTCCGCTCAAGGTTACAAAGTTTCAATTATAGAAGATAAATAAATCCCAGATACCTGTTTCCAGCAGTGTGGCCTCTGCTCAAAGAGGAGCTGGGAGCCTCAGTTGTCAGGGGCAACTCGACCTGGGCACCTCTCAAGGCTACAAAATTACAATTATAGAAGTTAAATAAATCCCAGATATCTGCTTCCAGATACAGCCCTCAGCCCCTTACCCAGGCTGGCCAGGCACCCCAGCGGGACCCCACCCTGATCTGGGACACCCTTCAGGGCAAACCAGCCGGCCTCCACCCTTGCACCAGGCCTCTATTCTGTTTAATAAAAGGGTAATTAGCAAATGGACCCTAAGAATAGAATGGCTGGAAATGACTGGTCACTATGACACAAACTGACCACCAGGGAGTAGATACTCAATGCAGGAGCTGCCCCCTGGTGGTCAGTTTGCTCCCACAGGGGAAGCTCTGCTCAGCCACAAGCCACGCTGACGGCTGCCACTACCACACAATGGTAGTGACAGGAGACTCTTCCACCTCCTCAGCAGCACTAAGGTTGTCTGACTGCAGCTTAAGCCTACTCCCTGCTGGCAAGTGAACAACTACTGAGGGCTCCCAGGCTGCCAGAGGGATATCTGACTGCCAGCTTAGGCCCTATCCTTTGGGGAGCAGGCCTAAGTCAGCAGGTGTATATTTCCCAAGGTGTCCCAGACTGCAGGAGGATACAGGCCAGGCTGAGGAACCCCCCCTCAAGTGCACAAAATTTTGTGCACTGGGCCTCTAGTAGAAAATAATTTACATGTATTACTGTTTTAGAAAATATAACATCTCTTATTTGTGTCTAAAATAGTTGAAAATAGCATTCTGATGAAATATATATTAATCAAAATAAGCAGCTAAACTGTGGGGGGATGTGAGTTATTCAATGGAAGATAATGAATAATGAAACAATTGGACTTAGAATAATATCCATGATTATAAAGCGATGTAAAACTGTTTATAAAAGGTTTTCATTTTCACCATTAGATTACTTGACAAGAAAAGGAAAAAGAAGATTAAATTTCCTAAATTAAGCATTTTACCAGTGACATGGTCAATATATACATACTAAGAGCCCGGTGCACAATATATTGTGCACTTGGAGGTCCCTCAGCCCGGCCTGTACACGCCCAACGTGCGGCCTGCCACCACCCATCGTGCCCCACCCACCCACACACATCCCGGCCCGTCACCTGCCCCATACACCCTGCTCACCCTGATGCCTTTGGGGCTGCCAGCCTCCATCTTGGCAGGGTTAATTTGCATATAGCCACTCTGATTGGCTGGTGGGTGTGGCTTAGGCATCTGTAAAAATGGTCAATTTCAATATTATGCTTTTATTAGATTATATATATGTAAAAGTTCAATTATATTTGAATAATTTAAGGAAGCTTATATAGATAATACATACTCATATTCCTGAAATAAATACACCTCAATATTACTATCTAAATATATTTAAAAAAAAACACACATATTTTATTGATTTTTTACAGAGAGGAAGGGAGAGGAATAGAGAGTTAGAAACATCAATAAGAGAGAAACATTGATCAGCTGCCTCCTGCATATCCCCCACTGGGGATGTGCCCACAACCAAAGTACATGTCCTTGACTGGAATTGAATCGAGGACCCTTCAGTCCACAGGCCAACGCTCTATCCACTGAGCCAAACCAGTTAGGGCACCATCTACATATCTTGACATAAGGTTATGGATCACTTTATTTTAATAATTTTAGTTTTCTGCACGTCTAGCACACATTTTAATAAGAAACATATTTTAATTTTACAAGCAGAAAAATAACTCTCTTGTTTTCTTAAAAATATTTTTATAAAAAATTTATTTCCTGCATCTGCTGCCTCAATTTTTGTTCAAATTCCTTCTGTTGGGGTTCTTCAATCTGTGGGGGACAGAGATTGCTTATTATACTCTTGATGGAAATGTTCTTGGTATAAGAACATGTAATCCCCTCATCATCATTCCTGGGCTCTTTGATCATTGGGTCCCACAGGAGAATGGCTCTTACTTCTATTTCTCCAAGCCTCTCCCCCTCTCCAAGTACATATATTACCACAAATTTAAAAGTCTGTTTCCAAAGTTCCAAGAGGTTTTGCCATTACTTAACTGCAGCTGAGGGAACCTGGGGGTAATGCTACCTTAGGAAGTGTTTGTAGCTGAGAGGAGCTGACTCAGGATCTCTGGGAAATAACTGATCTTCCAAAGACTACTTTCTCCCTCTCCTGTTTGCTTGTGTGACTTGATGCTTAGCGCAGAGATGCCTATTTTAATGAAATGTGTTACTTTCGCAGTTTGTGTATATTGTGAGAAGTGCTTCTCACCATGTGAACCTCACTGCATCATCGTGCTTGGAAGTTTAAAAATAAAAATTTTAAGAAGAATAAGCACTCAAATAGTCTTGAAACTCTTATTCTTTCCCATTGACATTTTTAGTACAAATGCTGTAGTCATAATAATACTCACATACCTATAAGATTTATTAAAATCAACATTCTGTGTTAGCCAGTAATTAATTCACTTACAATTATGTGATCCTTCATACACGAAGTATAAATAAACTTTCTTTGGCATTATTTGCTTTATGATTTATTGGCTGTCAACCCAGTAATTAGTAAAACAAACTCAGTTTCAGATGAGATGTCTGAAGTGCCTGTGTAATGGGCCAAAAGCAGCCAGACACACGACAGGAAAGAGGAAGCAGCTTTGCGGATGCAGATATTAGTTGTTTTTGAGAATCTAATTAATCTATTTCTAGTATTTATTAGTTTCAGTTGTTCTGTCACCAAATCAAAATTTAAAAGATGAACTATCAGGTATCATGGTCTTCTGGTTCAACTAAAATGTCTACAATTCTCAACTCACATTTGCCAAGGAATTCACAATTCCTAACATCAGCAAGAAGAAATTCTAAAAGTCCTCAAATCTCTTGCTCACATCTCACTTTCAGTGGGTATATCTGAAGAGAAAAAGAAGGATTTTTTTTTTGTCATCAAATTTATAACAGATCTATAGATGCAAGCATATATACATTTTAAAAAATATATTTTATTGATTTTTTACAGAGAGGAAGGGAAAGGGACAGAGAGTTAGAAACATTGATGGGAGAGAAACATCTATCAGCTGCCTCATGCACATCTCCCACTGGGGATATGCCCACAACCAAGGTACATGCCCTTGACTGGAATCGAACCTGGGACTCTTGAGTCTGAAGGCCGATGCTCTATCCACAGAGCCAAAGTGGTTAGGGCAAGCATATACACTTTTATCTCTTTTCCTTTATTCGTCTACTATGGTTTATTAAATCCTATATTAGGACTTCATCCCTTTAATGACAATTTTTTCAGAAACTTTCCACTTTTTAATAGAATCATATGTATATTTATTCAAACAAGTTTCAATATAAAACTAGAGAAAAAATGCCTTTAAGGGCTAGGGAAAAAAACAATTTTAAATTATGATGAAGCCAAATGTAGGATAGGCCATGATGGAATTCAACATGAAACTGAGAGTACATGACATACAAAGATATTGCATTGCATTTTTGAATACTCTGTTATCTACAAAATGTATTTGAAGGGCAAATTCATCCTGTATAAGGCAAGCTTAGTCTCATATATCTCATAGTAAAAATCAAACAAAAAAAGTATATAACACATATGTTTCTTCACAGATATAATACTATTTATATAGAAACATAACTTTTTAAATCAATCCCCCTAAAATGTTTTTACTAACACTGGGCCAAATATTGTTACATGTCTCTATATTTTATACACCTTTAAACGTCCTTGTTTTAGTAACTAATTTAGTCAAACTAGAAACATGGAAATAAAACTTTATTCATTTTTTCACTTAATTACCACATCCAACAAAGCAAAATTCTAGTGGATTCTAAGTTAACAATATATCTTATTTGACAATGATATATCTGGTAAGAGGTTAATTTCCAAACTATACAATGAATTCATACAACTTAACAAAAGGGAGAAAATCCAATTTTAAAAATAAGAAAAGGACCTAAGTAGACACTACTCCAAACTGAACATACTGATGGTCAAGAGACATAGGGAAAAATGCTCAAAGTAATTGCTCATCTGAGAGATGCAAATTGAAACAACAATGAGGTATCACTTCACGGTTGTCAGAATACATAAACACATAACAAGTGCTGGTAAGGATATGATAAAAAAGAACCCTAGTGCACTGCTTATGGGAATGCAGACTGCTGCAGCCACTTTGAAAAACAGTATGGAGCCCTGAAAAAAAAAAATTAAATATGGAACTGCCATTTGACCCAGTGATCCCACTTCTAGAATATATCCTAAAATACCCAAAAAACCAACCAGGAAGAATCTATGCACCCCTATGTTCACAGCAGCACAATCTAAACTAATAAAAGCGGAATAGTAAAATTAACCATTTCTTCGGGATGCCCAACAGCCAATCAGAGTGACTGTATGCAAATTAACCCAGTCAACATGGCGGCTGCCACTCACGGAGTAAACGGGCAGCTTCCATCACAGCAGGAGTGAAAGTGAAACTGCCTGCGCTGTGGCTCGCTTAGCCTTGACGGAAAGCAAAACACACATTTGCAACATTGTATAAATCATAGAATCCTCAGAGCTGAAGCCGGCCTGAGTCTAAGAGTATAACATTGTTTCATTATAGAAGCCTTGAGATGAGGCAGAGAGGAGGCTTCGTTAGTAAAAGGCCTCACCTTAAAGGAACAGCATCAATTATAGAAGATAAACAAACTCTAGGAACCTGCATCCAGCCAGCCTTGCTGGGACGTTGGGTCAATGGGACCTGTGGGCAGCCTTAAAGCCTGAAAGCGCCAATCAGCCCGTCACCCACGCTGGCCACAACCCAATGGAGTGAGGGACATTACTGGGGGGCTTGGCCAGCCTGCACACAGCCATCAGCCCCTCACCCAGCCTGGTCAGGCACGCCAGCAGGTGGGCATCCCCAGAGGGGTTCCAGACTGTGAGAGGGCATAGGCCAGGCTGAGGGACCTCCAGAGTGCACAGAGCGGCTGCAGGGCAGAACAGCGCAGGACCCAGGACCCGTGAATGGGAAACAGGCGGCAGGGTTGGAGGGCACAGGGAAGCGGGTAAGAGGCGGCAGGGGATCGGTGGCCTGCTTGATAGCTGTCCAGGCCCTTGGAGGGGCATCAGGGAGCGGGAAAGAGGCAGCAGGGGGTAAGTGGCCTGTTTGGTGGGCTTCCCAGGCCCCTTGCAGGGCACCAGGAAGTGGGAAAGCAAGGTGGCAGGCTGGGGAGTGGGAAAGAGGTGGCAGGGGGTCGGCGGACTGCTTGGTGGGCTTCCCAGGCCCTTTGCAGGGTATCGGGGAGTGGGTAAGGGGTGACAGGGGGTCGGCGGCCTGCTTGGTGGGCTTCCCAGGCCCTTTGCGGGG